>APFE030534553.1:101423-111992 GCA_000404065.3 Pinus taeda | reverse complement strand
TTTATTAATTTTGAATTAAGTTAACATTACACATTCTTATTATTTGGTGTAGTTTTCCTTCACTAAATATAATGAGTGATTCTACATTCCCGAATAGTAGGTAATAATGGTTCTCTTCGTTCACCTTCATACTAGTTTGAGAATTAAACTAGTACAACCATATTAAAAATATTAATGTGGTCAATATAGGTGAAGGCTTCATAAATGTAACAAAGAAAATTGTTGCAACAAAAAAACTATTGCAACACAAAGAATGCCTTACCAATGAACACATTTACTTGATTAACCATGTATAAAAAGGTTATGGGTCAACTTTAACTTGACAAAAAAAGGAATTACACATTTTATTGTAAAATGGACCATTTTGCTAAATAAAATTTGCTTATATATAAATGAATGCTATAAATAATAATGCAAAACCTATCATGGAGGAACTTATGGAGGAACTTATTAGAATTGGAATAATCTTAAATCCCTAGGAAATGGGTTGGCCGGAAACCACTTGGCATGAATCTAATTTTTTAAATTTATTAAAAGTAATGGACCATTTTTTTGACTAAAATTAGCTTATATATGAATGAATGTTATAAATAATGACGAGGAACTTATCATGGACAAGTTTATTAGAATTGGAATAATCTCAAATCCCTTAAATTTATTAAAAGCAATGGACCATTTTTCTAACTAAAATTAGCTTAGATGAATGAATGTTACAAATAATAATGAGGAACTTCTCATGACAAGTTTATTAGAATTGGAATAATCTCAAATCCCTAGGAAATTGGTGGGTAGGTAGCTACTTGGCATGAATCTAATTTCTTAAATTAATTAAAATTTAATGCAATCTAACTAACAATGTAAAAAACTAAAACCCTTGATATGAATTGTCTTTAGTACAACTCTGTAAGCATTCAAACTAAGCATGTGTTGAGCATATTCCCTTGAGAATCATTCTAGCCAGTCAATTAAAAAAAAAAAATTGTTAATAACAAAATATGAGAATCTATCAAATTTTTAAAATTAAAATTAAAAATAAAATAAATTCAAATAAAATTCAAATTGAACTCATTTGACATTGGACCTTTAACGTTCATTTTTATAAAACCTTATTTGTTGTAATTTTAGTAATTAAAATCCAATTTGAGTTCTCAAGTGAGTACATTAGACTTGACCTATGGGCTTGAGAGTATCATGGAGTTAACATGGCTAGATTTTTGCCCAATGAGTTTGGACCCTTTGGTGGGTTAGTTGTTGTTTTTGTTGTTGTTATTAGATCTATGATTTATTTTATAGACACTACAACATTTCTCTATTATTGAGCCAAAATCCTATGTTTATGCTTATTTACTCACCCTACTACATCTGCCTTTATTGGGAACGCTGACATTTAAATATTTATATTCATTTAGAAACACTACAAGATATTTATCATATTAGGTTGTAGAGCACCGTGCTATAATTAATAATAATAAAATAATTTAAAATAAATTTACAATTTAGTTGATTTTTTATGATTTATTTATTTATTTTAGAAATGTGAAACATATCATGATCTAGTTGTTTTAATATTTATGATAGATTAATTCCTATTAACATTACCAACCATTTGATTTATATGATTGAGAGAGTGTCACTTCTCCTTTAACACGTTAAAATTATATTTAGTACCAAAAATAATATTAAATCATAACATAAGCATTGATAATAACATTTTATGAATAAGGTTGTACATTGAATATAATACTCAGTTGATTTGTCATATGAATATTATCATTAATGTTCCCACATGAAAGTCAATTTCACATCTATTGATGCACTCAACATTATTATATACCTCATGTTACAATTTGTTTAACCCGGAGTTGTGCCACTTAACTACGGTTTATATGTGACTCAGTTCAAGAGTTGTAACTTCTCGAAACTGATCCATACCCTACAACTGGCACACTAACTCTCACGAACTGAAACAGATCTACGATCCTCCGTTGATCCTCCGTTCACCATGAGAGATCGACGATGAGTATTGAAAGTTACGGTTTGATGGTAACTATCTACCGTAATCGCGTGGTCTGAGGCTCATTTGGCTCTTGCACTGAGAGGGTTTCTATCTGCAATGGGTTAGGGTTTCATGTTTATCACAGAGAAGGTTCTTGGTCAATTTCACGAGAGCTTTCCGCCGCAGCCACGAGGGTCCCAACAGATTTGTGCACAGGTAAATGCTTAATTTTGTGCCCATATCAGATGTTGCCAGAATCAATCACCTGCATATTTTAATGGTATTAGTTTCGTATAATAGGAACGTGGATTCCCGATGAATTAAAGCGTTACTACACGGGTAGACATGCAGCCTGTACACACATAATTGCTCAGAAGTATCCATGTGTTGCATTTACGAGGTTGAGGGTTTTTCTTTGGTTTTGCTAATCATTCCCGTGGCTTCCACGGTGTTTACATGACTCCCTGTCTGTTGTTAATTTTAGGAGAAACTCTTAGAATGGGTTTGCTATCTTTCCGGTAGAAATCTTCCTATCATCTTGTTCTCACGATACTTTTATTTCATTTGATTTATTCTTGTTAATAAGATTTCTCATTATTGTTAAGTGTTTGTTCACAGGTAACCATTTTTATTTAATTTTATCACCTTTAGACAGCTCAGGACTTGGAGGGTACCGTCTAAAGGTTTTGTTACTCTGTTCTTCCAGGTATGGTTACCGTATTTCGAGTCTGCCGCAAGAACATATGCTCCCTTCTGAAAACGATGTTGGCCTTTTGAGGTTTTGTAGCTGCAAATACTTCATCTCCGAAGGCGATGGTTCTTTAAGTTAGTTTCTAGTTGAACAACAAAACGGTTAAGAAGAATTTTCGAGTTCTCTGGGTTTAGTTTTATTTTGTATACAATGAGCATGCTCCTCGAAATAGTCCCTTTGAAACTTGTCTAATTTAAGTTAAATGTTTGTACTTATTGAACACTTTCCTGTGGGAGGCGACACTTAGATTCTCTAGTCTTTTTTTCTTGAAGTTCAAGTTTAAATGATTATTAATCTCGATGTTTGCATCGATATTTTGGGTTTTGCATGGAATCTTTCGGTTCTAGTAGAGTTAGTCATGTGAAACTTTACAATGGCAATATTTAAATATTTCGAGGGCATGCATAAACTTTACCTTTGACGCTTAATGCCATAGTTATATTTTTCGGCTGCATGTTTATTCTGTTAAGTTCATGTGGCATTTGTTATTCTTGTCATTTCAATTAATTTTCTTGTGTAGAAACTTAACAACGGAAACTTAACAATGATCATTGGATTATCTGGTTATTCAAAGGACAGAGGGACTGTCTCCAGGATGTTGTAAAGGCTCAACCAGGAGACTAAGCCCAAGTACCTGCCAAATGAAGAAAATCTAATAATGTTTTTAACATATTTCTAAATGTTCTTTCTATCTTCCTGATTATTATTCTCTATACACCTAATCAAATATTGTCTCTAAGTTGGCCATTTGGCCAAACTAATTATTTCAACAGTTTTTTTCCAACAAGCATTGTTTATGTAAGACACTACTACTTCCCCTACTGTTTATTCAAAATTTCCGGTGAACATCAGAACTAATTTAGGGAAATAGTAAGAAAAATAATCAGTACAGTGAAATTCTTATCTGTTTTTTTTAGGTCCTTCACAACGAAAATCACACAACCACACATAATGTAATGTCTTTCCTCCCTACCAAGAAGATCAAGTCTCAACACTGCATCTCCCCCTGAGTTGTCCTCACAAGAATGGTATTTTATGGTAGACAATAATGCACAGATGAATAAATCAGTGACTATCGGGTCCCAGCCACACTTAGTCGTGAGTAGTTCATCCCAACCACAGTTAGTCGTGAGTAGTTCTAGTATCACATGAATCCACCTCGCCAACTAGCATGGAAACCTATCTCTGTATTACTTTCTTTCCCGTTATTCTTCATGGTTCCCCTCCCTTGGTCACCTCAGGTTCTTCAAAGGTTTTTGGTTATTTTTTTTGAGAATTTTTATTTCTCAAGGAGAAGTTATGGTGAGGTAACTGCCTATCCCTTTAAGTGTCTAAGTGCCTAGGCATGTGAGATTCATTCAACATACTTTCCACTGTGACTTGTGCATAATCTTGTGTAAGAATTTATATATCTTTTAAATAAAATTAATAATTCCTAATTGTCAAAATATCACAATGTCTTTAACTGCAGTAATTTTAAATATTTACAAGTTACAAGGTGATGTCACAACTAGTATATTTTAATATCAACTTCATATATTATATCTTTATAAAGAAGAGAAATTGGAAAAAATGTATTTTAATGTTGATAATATTGCTTAAATTAGTCATCAATTAAAGTAGAAAGGCTTAATTCACTGAACATTTAATATGAAATTCATATGTTTTTCCTTTTAAGAAAAAACATAATTTTATTCAACCTAAAAAACAAGGAACAAAATTACATTTTGCAGATTCATGTAGGCATCCGTTTAGATTAGTATTTCTACTCATGCCCTAAAAAGAATAAAAGAAAAATAAAAACTATAGGGCCTCAATCCTAAAAGCTAAAACCAACAAGAAAGAAGAAAAATGAGACTAAGAAAAATTCTTAGTCACCCTTTTCTTTTCTACTTTTAGCCATCCTCCTTGATTAGGAGTGGTTGTCAAAATGATTATTTGGTTTTCTATTGTTTTACTCAGATGTTCTTTATTTGAGTTTGAGCTCTTAGAGGAATAAGGACATTTGGATCCTCTGATTTCCTTCTCCTTCTACATTTCTTGATCAATATTTCCTTTTGCATCTGGATTTTGCGACCTTGGTGCCACCATTCCTTCTTGATTGATTTCTTTGCTTGTTGGTGGAGCTTGTCAATTTGAGTTATCCTCAGTTATGGGATCCTCTTCCTCTTCTTCATTAGGATGTTGGGCTGGGAATTACCATCCCTTAGGCTTATTGGGCGGTTTCTCTTTCTTTCTAGGATTTTTCGTTGTCAATGGACAAGGGCTTTGTAAATGTACATTTTGTAGAAAAGAGCAACATCTAAATGTCATATTCTCATAATCTAAGAACTGAGTCCATCACTGGTTGTTGTGTGTCACAAGAAGTCCTTTTTGGAGATTTACCTCTACACAAATTCGAGAAAAAATATATACTACTTGTTATGTTCTTTGGGAATTCATCTTAATGTATCTCCCTTGCAGGTTACCAATTCCTTCTAATACTTATGGATGCCAGAAATGAAGGGGTAAGTTATGAAATCTTACCCACACTAGAATTTTGGAGACCACCATGTAGTTGGCATAGAATAATGGGAACCATGGGGTGATAAATAGTCCCAGATACCATGGACCCTAATGTATAACATACTCTCTGATCTCTCATGATTAAAATTTTACTATGAAGAAGCCTTTTGAGCATAGATGAACCTCATAGTTTGGTGTCCAAGTCATAAAAATCCACTGAAAAATATCCATAGGTTTTGGCCAAAAACCATTAAACCTGCAAATGATTGCCTGGGGTTGATATGTTGTGTGAAGATTACTTGACTCTGCTAGATCTATTGTCATTGCCGGAATTTGTTTTCTCTACTCCATAAGATAGCGCCCATGAATGTTTAGAGTTTGTTCATATTTACCTGATGCAACATATTTACCTTTAACAACACCTTTGAATGAATTAGATCCATGGATTGGAGTAGGACAACATCCCCACATTCTTAGATTAACGATTATTGTAGAATTAGAATTTCAGTCTATGCCATAGTCCTATAGTTTTTGGTCATCCTTCATAGATCTACCTACATAGATCATACTTTGTGACTCCTTTGGAATTTTAGATATGTTATGGATCTCCCTTTTCAAATCCTAAACCAAGAAATCCTTTTAGACCCCATGAGGACTGACCTTCCAAATGGGGTTTGAGCGAAAATTCGAAATACTGTGCTTAGTCTCATGAGTAGTTCTTTCTCACTTTTCTCTAATGGACTCTCATTAGGGAACTAATACACCTTTCTCCTACATTACATTGACCTTGGAAGACCCTCCTTGTTGTCTTCATCAGATTATACCAAGAAAAAAGGTAAAAAGTGTAGATCCCAGTCTTTGTAACGACCGAAATACACCATTTGATGAAAAGAAAATACGTGATTAGGTCAAACAATATTGTATGTCACTGACAAGGGCTTCAATGACATCTTGGAAGAAACACACCAGACACAACAACCATACATCCCATAATAAAATGACATGGCAACCGAGAAAGGAATATGACTCCAAAATCACGTGCCCCCTAGGAGAAGATAAACAATATCTCGAAAACTTTGATATAGTAGCAGAGGAGTGCCTTTGTTGCCTCACAACCAATCTATTTTACGTTTATTTTTCCAATGAGTAACCTGATAGAAATAAACACCATCATGACCACCACAGAGGCGAAACCCCCATCATTAAGCTGCATTTCATCGAGCGAGCAGAAAATGAGCACCACAGGGCCAAAACCCCCACTTCTATTCATCTCCCTGGGCCTTAGCCAAAAAAGGGTCAGTTGATACATTGTGAGAATAGGCATAGTATGGCCCCAACCAAGGTTGTGATCATGTTGAGGACCAAAAAAGTCGTGTCGTTGAACCCCATTGGACTCAACCTCAAAACCTATTTCCTTTGCGGCACCATGACTAAGCTAGGAGAAAAATGAAAACATAGCAATCTTTTTCCTAATGTTTGTACTTGTCATCCATGAAATTGATATGTTATATTTAAATAATATTTAAATAAATAAACAATTTCAATATACAGGTTAGTTAAAATATTTCACATAAGTTACCTTAATATCAACTATAGATGGATAGAGCAATATCAAATACATATAGAAAACAAAATACTTCCTATTAAAATAGAGACATGTATTTAAAAATATATTAATAAAAGTAATAATCTAATGTTGACAATATGAATTAATACTTTAGTGTAAAATATTTCAATGCCAACTATGTATATTATATAAGTATATATCCATCTTAATTGTGTATCTACATAGATAAGAAAATGATCAAGTCTTTAAATATGAAAACCACATTTTGAAAGGAAAAACTTTAGGAAAAATTGCACCATGAGAGATTTGATTCATCTCTCTACTTGGTAGATCTAGAGTTAAATTGGATTTTTTCGATAGCTTCTTAATAATATGATTTATATTTATATAGATTTCACATCTCTATATACAAGAATATTCTTAGTTTTAATTTTATTAAAATCCTAATAACAAATATAGTTACACATATATATACATTTCCTTTTAAATATTTTTGAATTTTGTAATTTTGATATTAATAAGATTAATGATGTATATTGATTGATATATAGAATATATAATTGAGAAGAAAAGAAAGATTATAAATATTGATTTTTCATATGTTTATTAATTAAATTTAAATTACAAAATCCTAAAAATATGTGTTTATGCATATGAATTATATTAAAATTTAATATGATCAATAGTTTACTAGTTAATATATATATATTCACACTTCTATATTTAGATTATTTATTTATTTAATTTGTTAATTAAATTTATTAAGTTTTTATATGTTTATTAATTATATTATTATGAAATATAATGACTCTATTATATAATCATTATTATTTAAATTTACTTTCATATGGTATATTGTTTGTAATTTTTATTAAAAAAAAATCAATACAATAAATTGAACTGAATCAATTTTTTATTTTTTATTCCCTATAACTTTTATTAATTTTTAATTAAGCTAAAATTACATTTTCTTATTATTATTTTTTTTCCAAAGCTATAATTTATAGACGCTACATCTCTTTAATATTGAGGCAATATTTAATGTTTGCGCTCATTTATAGACACGACGACATCTCCATATTAGAGTATACACCATTTAAAGTTTTACACTCATTTATTGTCATTACAACATATCCCTCATACTAGACTATACAATGCCCCTCCACACAAAAATTCAATAGTAATGAATTAAAAATATAATATGATGTATATGTTGATAAACCAATCTAATATTGATTTTATCTTTACATACTTTTACGAACGTTATGTAATAACAGTAAAACAAATTGAGTATTGTTAGCTTCCCTCTTGGGCCAAATGATGCTAAACCCTAGGATTTATTTAATTAGTGATAATCAATGCATAGTCTTAGTGTGCCATATTTTTTCTTAACAAATAACACAAGGGCTCCTCATGGTGATACACTTGGCTCGATGTACCCCTTGTTAGGCAATTCTTACAGTCTTATCTTCAACTTTGTTAACTCAGGGATACTCATGCAGTATGTCGCTTTTGACACTGGTGTGGCTCATGGAATTAGTTTGATGGTGAAATAAATGTCCCTTCTAGGCGGAAGCCCTGATATCTCCTTTAGAAAGACATCAATGAATTCTTGTATAATAGGCATATTATCTATAACTAATATATTATCCTTAGAATTTTCATATCCAACTTGAAGAACATATATTTTGCATCCTTTACTAATACATTTCCCCAGCTGTGCATAAGTAATGGGTTTTAGTTGTACTAGCCTCATGGTTCCTTGAATCTCTTGCCTAAACCCTTCTTCGTTAATGAAGCTCATTCTTTCCTTTCTACACTTGACTAAGGACCAATATTGTATGATAATAAGGGTAAGACAATCGGCTCAATACTTATTGGTTGACCAACTATTTCGACAGGGAAGTTTCCTACCTTGGCTAACACTCTTGCTTTTGCTCCTGTAGTTAGCTGCACCAACCACGAGTGCTTGAATTTTCTAGTTTATAAATGAAATATCTCTACTATTTTAGGGATAATATAGCTCAAGATTGCTCTAGGATCTATTAAAATAGACATGGGGTGGTTAGAAACTTTACCTTCAAATTCTATCATTTCCAGTTAATACTCTTCTTGATGGTCCTCCAACACAACATTAATTTTTAGTATACTTCATGCCACCTCACCAAATGTCAATGCTTCCAAAATATTTGCAATTGGTTCTATTCTAAAATAGAGATGATAATTCTTATAGTAGTGGGGATCCCCACAACCCCAACATTGTAGTGGGGGTCTTCGTTGTTGAATGACCTATAGTTAACTTGAATTTTCAGTTTGTTTTTTATCATTCTCTAATCGTAGATTTTGCTGATTCTTCCCAGAGAGTTTATTTTGTTGACTTTTATGTGTATGTTTACTAATGGAAACTTTTACACTTTTAGTGTTTTGAAAGTTTTTTTTTTCCTTTTCAGTTTAACCAATTTTACCCCCTTCTCCCTTCTTCCTCATCTATTGATAACATATCCATGCATTTTGAATGACTTTGTCCATTTTTTTGGGATTATCAAGTTCTAGACGTTTTTTAATAAATGCCAATTGACTGCTCGCAGAACATTGCACCTCACCTTTCGCCTCACATATATAAGGTACATATCTTAGCAAGGATGTAAATTTAGTCGCAAACTCATCTATAGTACATTGTCCAGGTCTGAGATCGTGAAATCTTTCACTTTATCATCATAAAAGAATTACATTAGACATTTTTAGTTAAGATATTTTTGAAAGTTATCCCAAGTTACTTCTTGCTTCTCCACTTCACCAAAAACCTTGATTTGTTCCTACCACAATGTAGCCTTTCCTTGCAATTTATAAAATACCAACTATGCCTTCAGATTGTATTTATATTCATAAATTTGAAAATATTTGTTCATATTTATTAACGAGGCTTCTGCCACTTCTTTAGACTCACCATAAAATGTTAGGGGTTCGATTTTATTTAATTCACCTTGCAGTTATGTCTTCTATCACTTGAGTATCTTCTGATATGGTACATTTCCGTACTCTTCCTTATTATCATCTTTATCTCTTTCTGGCCTCTAGGTATGGCTTCGTTTCAAACCGATTAGTTCTCCTTGTCTAAAGGCCTATGCTCTATTCCCATTATTAGGACTGGAATTTGAATTCCTATGGTTCCACCTCTCTGTAAGGCTTTTCATGATTCATTCTTGATCACGCATCAACCTCCCATTGTCTTGTCTTAACCTTTCCATTTTTGCCTCCAACTATTTTATTCTCTCCATCAACATAACATTATTGTTTTGGGGTTCTCCCCCTAATTAAATCCACACTTCAAAACTTGACTCCATATATGGCATAAGACGAGGTCCTATCAGTGCTATCAGGAGTGGTACAGTCCTTGAACCACTCCGTCTCCTCTTATTGCTTCCCTCTATTTCTCTCTTTGTTAAACAATACATAATTTTTGTAACAACCTAAACTTTGAAATGGGAACTGATACTATTACCTGTTTTGTAGAGATAGCAAAAAAGTGACCTGATTTTGAAAAGGGGTGATGCAGAACACACATGTTTTTTTTAGAGCATAGTTATTGGCACTTTAATTTTTATTATGTACATTGCATTTTAGAATAATAGTGATTTTCATGTTGATTTAAAAAAGTGGTTATTCTACATCAGACCCTTTTTCTAAAAGACCTATTTTTTGACTTTAAATTTTCTAATGCATGAAATGTAAATAATTATTTTGTAAATT
>APFE030534553.1:0-99800 GCA_000404065.3 Pinus taeda | reverse complement strand
ATAATTTTTGTGCAAGAGTTGGTTTTCACCGCCATTTTTAAAACATGTTGAAAATTTACCCAAGAAAAAAAAGGCGTTATTCGAGCATCAACACTTTTCATTTTTAGCACTGTTTTTGATGTTTTTTCGGGGTTTTTTTTTTTGCCATAGTTCCCGTTTTGAGTTTATAGTCCCCGTTTCAAAGTTTACATTATTGAAAACTTATCTCTCTCAAGAAAGACAATATTGGTAAGGTTATTCTTAGAATAATGCGCCTAGAAAAGTACTAAGAAAGGGTAATGTAAATATTGATGTTAAGAATAGAGAGGCAGCTAATGTATTATTGGTTGAAGGGAAAAAGAAAAACATTTTAAGTGTAGTACAAATAGTTGATAAAGGGAATGTAATTATATTGCGATCAAGTGGATGCAAAATTATAGCAGAAGACATTGGAGAAGATATAACAAAAGGATTCAAAAATGCAGATAAATTATAGGAAGAAATAAGAATCTAGGAAGAAATAAGAGGCATATATCCTCTTCTTCAGATTCAGAGTAAAGGAAAAAAGTCACCATTGCAGTCTATTACATCTGAGGTTAGAAGGACTACAGAAGTGCTTATGGAGCAAGCAGGTTCATAGGATCAATATACCATGATCTTAGGGGGAGCTATGCAATGATGATGATTTCATATATTGTTACTAATGTTTCATCTATGATTTATAGGATACGATATAAGATGCTTGTGGGGAGATGTGAATTTTCTTCAACAACTCATTGTTGGCATTATGTTTTTGACATTCATTTATTGTAGACTGTAGATCCAATGAACTAATCTATGAAATGTCTTAGGATTAGTGTTTGGCACAGTTTCAGGGGGCCATCTCCTATGCTTCCAAATGGTTCATTATTGGCATTATGATGGGTTCATTGTTGTTGTGATCTGTTTTCTTACATCAGCTCTTCAATGCATTGTGTATATATGTGTGTGTGTTATTGTCATGGTTGATGATTGATTGATATGTTTAATGGCTTATGATGTTGGAGGTCTTATTTCATTTCTTATATGTTGCTAATGGGGATATTATAATCAATATGATATCATGTGCTATTTTTGCACATATTTATGATGAAATGAAGTATTGAGAATGGCCTTGTGATATCATGCACTTTACTACTATTTCTTGATGGATGTAGGGAACTTTGGTTGTGTCATATACTTGTTCCTTTGGGTGATTGATGCTTATTGGGAAGGATGTACTTCAAGGTTCTATATATGTTGAGGAAGAGCATGGTTAATATGGTTACATGAATTATATATTGTAGGAGATTTTCTTGTTTCACATATGTAGACCATATCTATAGTGTCGAGAATTGCAAGAGCGACATTTAGAGGATATTCCTTTTTCCCTTGATTTCAAAGGAGGAGAGATCAACCAGGAGGTTTCCATCAATTTCAAAGGGGGAGATTGTTGGTATTATGGCTCTATGTTTTCCTTGATGGAAACCAAGATGATTTCACAGAAATTCCTCAACATTCACAGGAACACTACAAGTTTCACTGGATTAATATATGTGTTGATATCCTTGGTTTATGGGATTACAACTACTCACTATTATTTTGGTTAATTTTTATTGGTCAATTATATTTGGTAATTTCTTAATGATATTATGATTAGTAAAGTGGTTCAATATGGTGGTTGTGTATAAATATTATTTTTCTTGTAATGGTCATGGTAATATATTCATTATTGGACATAATCTCCTCCATAAAAGAATATTATAAAATGTGGTTGTAGACTTGGTTGAAGTAAAATAATTTTGGTAAATAATAAAATATTCTTGGAGATTGTTACAAATTGGTCATTATTAGTTGGGAATATTTTTAGACCAATTTAAATATTTCAACTTGAGTTTAACAGTCAAATACCATGGAACACTCTCGCAGTATCATGCCAATGGTTTTTATATCATAAGGCATACACCAAAGCCTATAAAATCAGAATAAACATGGTAGGAACATGCACTTGAGGGTCTAACTTTTAGATCAATCAATGTTGTCTTAGCCATTCTATTTATATTTTTGTTTATTGTTTGGAATAAGGATGGAAATTCGACGTGAGGTGGTAAGAGCATTATGCTTGTTAAATCTAAGATCAAAGGAAGTGTTTCATAGAATATTGATTCTATAGTTCCTAGAGATTTGTCGAAACGTAATTTAAAAAATAGTGTGCACATAATTATTTACTTATCTGAGGAGTAGCATTGTGATGCATGGCTCTGCATTGACTTTGGGTGTGCATTAATGTTTTTCACAATCTAGCAAATATTGTTTTAGTTCTCGAGGTTTGATATGAGCAGTGAAATTACCCTTGTATGCTCAATCTATCATGGTTGCATTCATCTCTTAGAATTTTAAAAATCAATTACATTGAATTAAGTTTATTGGATAATTTTGCTCAAGATGAAAATTTTTTATTACTTGAGAGGATAGTGCATGGTTTGTAAGAATGTTATATGTTTTGAAAGAGATTGTATTTCAGTTCTTCTAATGGTGAACAAAGAGACAAAAAAAGTTGGGTGTTAAATTGCAGATCTGAATGTGCATTTTCTCTGAAGGATCTTTGATTTCTCAAGGCAAAGAACCCATGGAGAAATGAGCGATTGATCTAATTTTTCGTTTTGGTTCTCTTTTTCTTTTTTTTGGCATAGAACTCATTGATTCAAATCATTTATTATATGGAGGATATCTACACACTTTAAATACTAGTGTGTTGGAGATCCATTTACCCTACGTGTTGGTTAGTTGTGAAGATCTTGAAGCATTGGGCATCATTTTATTTTCACTAAATGGAGATTTAGAGGAAAAATATTGATAAGAGGTTTGAATATAATGGAAAAGTGAACAAATAGTGTTGTGTTCATCATAAGGTTTGAGATCTATAGTAGATAAAGTACGATACACATGTGTTAGACAAAACTAGTGCTTTAGTACAATGGTCACAATTTGTTTGCAGGGTGTTTGAGTTAGAGGACAACATTGCTAGCATTATTTTTGTAGAAGTGACATATGCTACATCATTTTTTGGCAATATATGTTATAACCTTCCATGAATTATGCCATGTAATGTCGACTCTATGTAATATGTTGTTGATATGATGTTTTAATGTTAAATGCATAATGCAGTATGTCAATTATTGTTATGTATAGATCGTGAACATAAACATAGTGTTTTTTCAAAGAGATAAAATAAAATATGTTATGAGTGAAAACATTATGGAAAAATTATGGTTATTTTCTAACAATTTGTTTGCAAAGATCATTAGAATATGCAATGCATAGATCAAATATCTGTTGTTTTCATAGTTATATGGCTCCCTAGTCTATGGAGGATATTCATAAACCTAGTATGCTTGCAAAATTATAAAGTATAGTATTGTTGATTTACCTTAATCACTTGACTCTCATAGTGAATGAGATCTATTTCAAAAAGGATCATATGCTTCAGTTATTTTTTGGATAGCTGACTATGACAGTGGTTGAAAGTGATTTATATAATGTTGATGTTTGCCTTTTATTTCATGATGGCGATATAATGTAAATGTTTTGAGTTTACTTCCACTAGTAAAAAGGCTTAACAATGATGTTATATATTATATATATATCTATATATATATATATATATATATATATATATAAGATATATATACACACCATGTAGTGATGTTGGTGAATTGCTCGAGCCAGAGTATTTTATATGGTTTCCTATTAGTCTAGTGCACTTCGTGTGACTACAATTCTATATTCATTTTCCTACACTATTTTTCCTGTGACAAAAGGTTAATGACATGGAAAATCTCTATTGGTTGATATACACGATGTTTATTTTCATAATATGGATCTATGATATGTCTTATTGAAGGAACTTGATTGGAATTTGATAGTTTGACTTGATATTTGATGAACTAGGGCTAGAGGATATATTACAAGATGATCATATGTGTGGACTTATGACATGTTTCCTTGGTACAGTGGATGTGACGAATTACTGATGATCTTAGTTAGGGTTTTATCATATTGATATGTGTTTGATAGAGAAAAGGACTTCTGACATAACATTTGACATGATTTGATTTGGTATTGACAATGTTTTTGAAAGGGTTTGCATTGGTATATTGGTTTTCTCAGTGATATGGTTGTAGAGGTGTAGTTATTTATTCAATGATTGACACATTGGTATTAAGTGATTAGTACTTTGGTATTCAGTGTTTGGTAAATTGGTATTCATATTGTACATATTGTTTACTGTGGGACCAATTTGAAAATCGATGAAAGGTGGTCAACATTTTTTGATGGTTGATTGAGACAAGTGGATCCAGTATGAAAATTATGAAATGTGGTCCATGAAGTTACTAAGGGTTATATCACTTAGTAATGTAGTAAGAGCTTCCTTCATGTAGGAGCTCATAAACTTGACAGGGAGTAGTAGCTTCCTTCCAATAGGAGTTGGATAATTTGTGGAGGTTGTAGCCTCTTGCAGGTAGGAGTCTATGTACTAGTAAGAGTTTGTGCCAGTAAAAGATGTAAGGATGATTTTTATTTATTTATAATAAGAATGAATATGTAGATGGCATTAGTAGTAAATTTCTCCCACATTAGGTTTCTACCTAAAAATAATAATGTTCCTCTGTGTCTTGTATTGATGTGTTATTATTTATATTCTTTTTATTGCTCCTGATTACTAAATAAGCTAATTATTTATAATGCGGTGTCTTACTAATGAAATATTTTTTCAAGGTAGCTTTGGAAATGAAATAATTAATTAAGTAAATCAAAATTATGAATGAAATAATGGTTCACCACCCCTCCATCTGTATTTCTAACAAGGTGATCTAGTAGAAGGTGCTGCAATTCCTAAATTATTTTCCACTTATCTTTTTGTATCATTACAACAATATCAAAATTAGTTATTCAGAATATAACATATAATTCATACAATTTTAAGTTGTGATTTGTCCCTTAGGCCTCAATTATGAACCTGCAACTCTGATACCATGTGTAGCATGCCTCTTATACACCGAAAAAAATAAAAATATTGCTATAATTAACAATAAAGACATTATATTGAATACTTCTCATTTATGCAATTAATTTTTAATTCATGCTTTAGGGTTGTCACTTTTGGACCTAGGGTTTAAGCTTTTAACCCTAGCATTTTCATTCTTGTTACCTATCATTCTCTTGCAACCATGGTTATTCATTGTTAATGCTCAAAAGTCTATTACACATTGTTTCTTAGCTAGTTTTTTGTTTTTTCCTAATATACAATGCAATTTCCGCTTTTTGGAGTATTATAATAACAATGCATTTTTCTCATGCTCGCATTTAGCTAGTATTACATGGCATAAATTCACCTATCAGGGATATATTCCTTTATTTAGTTTAGTAATTAACAATTTTCATAATTTTTGTACTTGTCGTTTTTCCTCTTGATTTAATCTATGGTCTCGACTTGCATCATCTCAATTTATAACTGGAGGCTAACTTCAAAAATCGAGACTAATATCGACTCTTTCTCTTCACAGTTTGGTTGCACTAGATTAATTACTACATGTCACAAATATGCCTAAGAAGTCTTGTTTATGTTTCCTCGACAAAGATATGATGTCAAAGCTTTTCTGGGTTATATTATATTCAATAGGGATGTGTTCTACCCTATGATTGTTTTTAGGCGTAGTGGCCAATATGTCATTTAAATGTCGTAATCAATTTATACGGCTAAAAGGATTTTCACTTATAGGATCCTGAAACGACCAAGTTCTTGTATATTATTTCATCGCATTTGTACTATTTTGATTTGATTTACAAATCCTATGTTTTTCCCTTCCCTATGGGTTTTCTTATACTTTATCTCTTTATGCAATTTTTTTAGATAATTCATGATTTCATATTATTTTCTTGCTCATATTTTTAAATGAATTCTCTGTACTAGTTAATGTTAATTGATACCATTTTTAGGGTTAAGTCACTTTCCCTAATTGGTTCAATACACATAGGGTGTTACCTTTATTGCGATAGAATTTGTCCCATAGTTTACTTGCTTATTTTTCAATATTTACTAGCCTTTGGCCATTATAGCCATAAGTATAGTAACTCTGTAATTTAATGTAATTGTAAGAAGAAAGTAATATTTTTCCATTATAAATACACATACATAAACTCTATAATTTAGTGTATTCATAATATAATTTTACTTTTAATATATTTACATCTAGAGATTTAGCCCTTGTTACTCTCTAATCCATAATCATTTTGTGGCACTATGAACTAATGATAAGAATTCGTACTTTATTAACATGCACCTTCAATGATTCCTTTACCATTGGCATGTAATCTTTATATCATTTATGGCTAATTTCCTGCGTACAAAATTATATGCATATGTGCACCACACACACATGTACACATATATATACTTAGTGTATTTATATTTAAACTTTATTTTTAATATATTTATATCTAGAGATTTAGCCCTTGCTACTCTCTAATCCATAATCACTTTGTGGCACTATGAACTAATGATAAGAATTCGTACTTTATTAACATGCACCTTCAATGATTCCTTTACCATTGGTATGTAATCCTTATATCATTTAATGGCTAATTTCCTGCGTAGAAAATTATATGCATATGTGCGCCACACACGCACACACACATATATATACTTAGTGTATTTATAATTAAACTTTACCTTTAATATATTTATATCTAGAGATTTAGCCCTTGCTATTCTCTAATCCATAATCATTTCATGGCAGTATGAACTAATGATAAGAATTCATATTTTATTAACATGCACCTTCATTAATTCCTTTAACATTGGTATGTAATCTTTATATCGTTTAATTCCTTCTTGCCTGCATACAAAATTATATGCATATGTGTGCCACATATGATTATTGGTATTATATTATATATATATAGTTGTCTTAATATAATTCTGTAAGAAGACTATGTTAAAGTAGTTGCTCAACTGTAGTCACTAAAATCATAATAAATTTTTTTTTTTCCAATGGAAAAAATCGCAACTTTATTCATAATGAACAAAATTACATGTTATAGATGCTAAATAGCATATGCATGAAAACCATATCATGTCATCTCATCATCTATAGAAACTCATTGTAGGGCTAAAACTAATCTACTCTTTTCTACCATTCTTTTTTTTCAACATTTTTCCAACCACCCTTGTTGGGTGTGGATGATACAATAGTCATTTGATTCTCTTTTATATTTGTTCGTAATTCTTTGTCAGAATATGAACCTTCTGACACATGGATTTGTTTGTTTTCACTTACCAATTTTTCAGGGGTAAACTGCTCACTCTGCTGCTATGGAATGGTTGGCTTTAGAACTAATGCTCAGTTATGCTCAACCACATCCTTCTCTTAGTAATTATGGATGTTCACATCATTGATGTTTGTGGTTCCTTTTGGAATATCTACGTCTTCTGCTGCCTCTTCCTGAGGTTCTGTGAATCTCCGACCTGTGGGCTTTTGAGTTTGCCTCTTTTTTCTTTCGGGGTCCCTTTTAGCTTGTCGGCGTGTAATTTGGAAATGTCCTATTTGAAGACATGCACAGAAATGAAATGTGGTATTCTAATAATATAGAGTTTGTGAACACTAAATATTATTTTTGGCCAACAAGTTGTGATAAGGTAAACCTCGGCTAAGGTCTATTTCAACACATAGTCTAGAAAATGTAAAAATTCCTTTCGAGACTTGATCTGCATCAACCTTTAGAAATTTCCCAAAGGAGTTCCTAATTCCTTCTAATAATTTGTGGTGCCAAAAATGAAATGGTAGATTATGTATCTTGAGCCATATGGGAATTTTGGATACCACCATGGTGGTAGCACCAAATCCTGGGAACCGAGGTATCATGAAGAGCCTTGTATTGCCTTAAAACCATGGTCCCCCAGTTAATACATAATCCTTATCTTTTGTTGTATAAAATATAGCAATAAAAAACCCTTTAGAACATAGATGAATATCACAGTTTGATGTCCAAGTAGATAATGTCCATTGATGAAGAGCATCTGATTTGGACCAGAAATTATTAAATCTACATATAATTGCTTTCATGTGGAAACCTACATAAACCTTGTTTACTTGAAGCAAAGTTACTATCAAAGCAGGTACGTGGGAAATTTTGTCCACAATATAGGGCCCAGGTAGATTTGGGAATGGATCTGGTTTGTTTTATGCTTCCCCTTGCTTTTGACTACATCCTTGAAAGAGCTTGGACCCTTTCAGCTAGAAGCAAAGCACCCTCCAAGAAATCTCGTGTTGAATATGATGGTTGTGTAAGAAGTAAGGCCATAGTCTTGTGGCATGAGGTTCTCCTATAGTGATTTACCTACATGAATCAAACTTTTCATACTTATTGGTATACCTAGTTGTTTTTGGATATCGTACTTGAGATCTAGAATCCACCTCCCATTATAAATCCTCATACAAATGGATTTCCCTTGAATTCTTTTGATAAAAATTTGGATCAAATCTACTTGATGTGCTTCACGATTCACCGCTTGGAAGTACCCTATCAATTTTGCATTATAAATCTTTGGATATGCTTGATGGAATATATTGTTGGAACTACTACAGACCTACATGCAGACTCTTAGTTAGAGCATGGGACTACTTGCAAGATTCCTTCTGCATTATTTACTCCATGATTTGCTCCTTCTTTAACTCTGTAATTGGTTAGTTCTTCTGCATGATTTAATCCATGATTTGCTCCTTTCACTCCGAAGCTAGATAGTTATCTCTGGAGCTTGTTGTAGGTGTTGAGTCTTCTCATTGATCACCACTACGGTGCATTACCTTGGGATCTTCACCCCATAATGCTATATCATGAGCATTGTAACCTAGTTTCTAATGAATCATTCTTTTGTTCTTTTGATTTCCTTTTAGTGTTTTTGCTCTGCAAAGCTATGTGTTCAACCTTTACTAGCTAGATTCATCTATGTAGGTTTTCTAACACATTTACATGGTATCAGAGCTTGGACCCAAGTTTGATTCCCTCAAGTTGCATTTGAGGGGGGGTGTTGGAAGAATCATCGCACCTCTATGGAATTCGTAATTTGCACCTTGGGGATCCTAGTTACTAGGTTGTAACATTTATCAACACTTGCGGGTTTTGGTGTAACAACAAATCTCCACCTCCTTGGCTTCACAAATTCTAATTGGGCAGGAGACAACATTGATTGCAAGTTCACCTCCAGATATTCACTTAGTCTAGGATCTAGCCCTATCCGTTGGTCGAGAAAGAAGTAGGCTGCTATTGCTCTCTCTTCAGTTGAGGCTGAGTACAGAGGAGTAGTCAACATCACCATTCAGGCTCTGTGGCTACAGCACTTCCTCACTGAGTTGGGCGTCCAGTTCCACCAACCCATTGTCATCTGGTGTGACAACGAGAGCACTCTCAAATTTTGCAGGGATGTAGTACAGCGGCAGCGGAAGCACATAGAGATCCGTATGCACTACATCAGAGACATAGTACATGATCAGGTCATTGATTTGTAGTTCTGTCCTTAAGTAGAATAGACTACAGACATCTTCACCAAGACATTCACTGAGTAGAAGTTTCGCTCTCTTCGTGATCGTCTTGGAGTGAATGACGCAGTTGCTTAGGAACTGTCTTTTCTTCCTCTTTTCTTTTGATTATATTGTATTTTGAGGGGGGGTTTTCCCACGAGGTTTTCCCTCTTTCCTCAATTTTAGTACAAGTTACACTGTATTTTGGGTGACCTTTGGTCTTATTTGCCAGGGACCATTTTCTATTTTTCCCCATAATGGTGTTCATGGGGGGTGTTGGAACTACTACACACCTACGTGTGGACTCTTAGTTAGAGCATGGGACTACATGAAAGATTCCTTTTGCATGATTTACTCCCTGGTTTGCTCCTTCTTTAGCTCTGCAACTGGTTAGTTCTTCTACATGATTTACTCCCTAATTTGCTCCTTTTTTCACTCCGCAACTAGTCTCTTCGGAACTTGTTGTAGGTGTTGATTTTTCTCATTGATCACCACTATGGTGCATTACCTTGGGATCTTCACCCAATAATGCTATATCATGAGCATTGTAGCCTACTTTCTAATGAATCATTCTTTTATTCTTTTGATTCTCTTTTAGTTTTTTTGCTCTACAAAGATATGTGTTCAACCTTTACTAGCTAGATTAATTTGAGCAAGTTTTCTAACACATTTACATGTATTTGGTACCATATTTGCAGTGTGATTATTCCTTAGTGGCAGATCCAGGCTTTTTTCGTACATTACTACATTTGTCAACCTTTGTTGCACACATGTCCTAATTTCTATTGACTTTGGTCCATTCTATGGCTAAATCAGATCTACCGATCCTCTACCTTGTTGTGATGGTGTCCCCATATCCTTCCAGTGACAACTTAGATCTAATTGTCCCAATTCTGAGTTTGCCATGGGCACCGTAGCTTCACCAAATCTACATTGTATAACTCGATTTGCTTTCTTGAAGAGTTCTTGAACTCCGTGGGTAATCCTTCGATAGAGTGCGAGCCTTAGTGAGGGTAGGGTCATAATTTTGATCTCACAGATGACAATAGGAGTCGAGTTTCCCTTCCATGATATTGGGGGTATGAAAGACCACATCTAAGGTTGACTCAATAGTTTTGGGGTTTCTAAAACACTCATATATTGTAGCGAATCACACCATTGAGTAAATGGGATCTTGGTACAATAGATCTCGAATCTTGGATCTGAAACCAAACATAAACTATCCTCTAAAATCTGAAGTGGGGGATGGGTTCGATCTTTGTATAGAGAAAAATTTAGAGTTCAAATGCAACTCCATGATACTATCTGTTGGATTGAGATGAAGCCTTGAAACACAGTTGTGGGGACAAGAGTGTCCCAGATCATTCAAACTCTAGCACCCATTACATTCACTCTCCTTAATTCACCTTCAATGACTAAAAGCATAATATTATTATCACAAGGATTCAATATATTTTTCTAGTACTTAATCCAAAGTATTTCTCCTAACTCAAAAGAATATTTAAATATTAATGATATACATATTTTCTTTATCTATTTGAGGTTTCCTTACCTGAATTAAGTATCCATATCCATCTACAAGAATATACTACTGTAATGATTTGGTTATACTCCAACTGACTATCTTAGGAGGGTAGTCTTATTTATTTTTTTGTTAATTCTATCTTTTCATATGTTCATTCAATATTTGTTATCAAGAAAACTAGTGTCCATTCAGAGCTGCTAGTCCCACTAAGACGGGTAGCTATCTTAGAAACAAACAAACTAAAGTCACTTGTGTTTTCCTTTATGAGAAGTAGACGAGAGAGAAGTAGAGAATACCAACCTCAGATCTTTGTCGCTCCTTCCTCACTTGTCCCAGTTCAAAGAAAACTTATAGAGTTAAAGCAACATAATACCATCAAAGCATAGAGATATACAATCATAAACAATACAGGATCAGATATATATTGACCATACAAATGCATATATCAATTCAATATTCAAAGACATACAAGAGTATGGAGGAAAACTCAAATAGCTTTATTAATAGAAGTGATAGAAGAGAGGATTATGACCCATTTATCTGACCCAGTGCCATCCTCCCAGCATGAAATCCATTCTTCATCTCATGAAAAGCTAGATCACCCAACACTATGATGTTCCACAAAGAAACCAACAACACTTCCTTACAAGATGCAAAATTCCAACCTCTCGATCTCTAAGATGAGGGATCCATATATAGATGTTTGAAAGTGGGTGTGTCGGCTTCTGGTTTTTTGATTAGTGTCATTTCTCTGATAGTTCTCAATTCCACTTGGAGATTTTGTGATCTATTACTCATCCCTGGGTGAATTCAGGGAGGCAAGTGTCACAGGAGAAGTTTCTGGAAGATTCCATGATCATCCACCTTGTAAACTCTCTGCCATTTGTCTATTCTTGCCCATCGCACCCCATAGAAGGGCTTTTCAGTATGCATCGCACCCCCTATGTGCATTAGCTTGGATGCATTGCACTTTGACCATGGAGTAGGTGAGATGATCTACTTTTGACCAGTTCTGAGCAGTTTTTCATCGAGAGCTTCTAGGAGATGATGTAATAAGCTGACCTTGTTCCTTTAGGGTATGAAATAACACTTTTAGGGACTTAGAAGACCTTTGTTTATGGACATATGTGATTGGGGTTGCAGTGCCCAAATATATCTATAACAATTGCCCCCTAAAGCATGAGGTCGTAAATCTTTTGATCTCAGGTGAAATGTTTTATCATGAGGATTCAAGGTTTTTTCGCACTGGAAGGTGACCTATAATAAGATACAATAAAATACGTTATCTTCATAATATTTTCACGATTTAGTTGAGGCGGGCATTCCCATGCTCACTTTAACAAATTCATTTTCATGTAGATAAGACAGACAACCGTCTGTATGGCGGAATGACGATTCTGACAGAGCCATCATCCTTTGGTTTGGTTGATCATCTGTGCAGCTATGATGTACAATTGATGTCTTTATTTTCTTGAATATATCACAGCTCGGATGGATGAAACTAGATCTGGGGTCTTCAAACTCATTCAATCTTCACTTAAAGTACAAGTCGATCCATGTGAAAAGATGTTCTGAAGTCGAATATGGAAAGACATCGCCTGATTACTAGCCAACGATGTAAGCTGTTAACATGCATGAGAGGAATCACCGATAATGATATTGACCCTCAAGGTACTGTAGTACAATTCCTGTGGTTTGAATACATGAGTCGATGTTGAACACCACCCAAAATCTTTTGGTCAAAGGAAATTAATGTAAACCTGTCGCCAGAAGTGAGAAACTTGCCATTGAGGCATGCAAGCTTGAAAGTACTAAAAGGGTTGTTCCTAGGTCAATTTCTCAGATAATGAGCTAATGTTGACAAGAAGTGACTCGTCGTTGGAGGTCATTAATGAATCCCACATCTACGACATTGAATGGAGCAAATGATTTCGTGGAGGTGAAAACGATCTGATGATACAAGGTTTAGGGTGGCTGTCATAAAGGAATGAAGGGTGAAGGTATTGCAGTGGATGAGACACAAGCTAGGTTGGTGAATTCTCTGAGCGACTTCTCTTGAACATATCAGCGACACTGAAATGGATTGGTAGCGTTAACCCCAAAAATTAATTGTACGGTGGATAAATGGTGATATGACGAGTGAACGAAATAACCCAACCAGACTCAATCATGGTGATGGAGTGAAAGTGTCATGTTCAAGAGCGACTTGCTACCAATAAAGTTTCTTCAAGTTTTCTTCCCAATTCTTCCCCAGTCATTTCTGACCAGTACCTCTTTATTTTTGTCAAGCTTGAGGAGGATAAGGTATGCTTGTTCTATAATTTACCCTTAAGGCAAACTCGGTGCTATGTTTTAACGAGCCTAGTGATAATGAAACTCATTCTTGTCTCCATGGACAAGTTTATCACTATTGTTTTAATGAGTTTAATGACAAAGATAATTTGGTCCTTTTCAATTTTAGAGAGTCTGAAAAGAGTTAGAAAGGAAACTCCAGTAATCCTTTTTCATAATATAATCCCTTAAGTTCGAAAAAGTATAAAATAATATGAAAAGGATGACTTTTCGATAGTTTTAATGAGCCGAACAAGACAAGCACTCGATCTTTTGGTGTAATGATCCCTCAGGTCCAAAAATATTAAAATCTAAATGAGGAATAGGACTTCCGATCGCTTTAATGAGCTGGAGAGGCCAATTAATCAATAATCTTTTCATATTTTACGAGTCACATGAAAAGAGTGTAAAGGAGACTCCTTTCTCGAGGAACGAGTGATATTTTCGGGTAGTAGCTGGCTCCAAGTGAGGCTTGGAACTTTTCAATCACTGTAGTGTAAAGAAGATGGCTAACAGAATCACTTGTTGCAGCTGTTCCTCAAAAGGGGTAAACAATCAAATGGAGGTGTATAATCGGCTAAAAAAGAGTGGAGGTAATGGCAAGAACACGACTAAGGCTCAAAAGCTGATGATAATGCGGTCACAATGGTTATTTATCGAAGGTGGGTTAATTTTTTAATGAGCTTAAACTCTAGTGGAACATATGCTCATTACTAGGTTTATTTTTTAACGAGTTTGAACTTCGCGTAAAACTGCTCATGCCAGTTGCACAATAACGATGTCTCATCGATAGTTTCATTTTTTAGGGAGCTTTCCCCATTCGAAACTTTGCTCCGGATCCTTTAATTATGCAATCTAGGAATGAACAATCCTATGATTTTAAAGGGTTAAAACCTACAAACTAAGAAAATAAATGGTCACCTTTCACTTGTATGCAAAAAGGCTTGCATGCCCCTAGGTATAACAAAGTAGAGTTTCCCGCGTTACCATTCAATTTGAAAACAGAAAACTTCCTTGGCTCTGTTCAGAAAGGCATACCTTCTCACGGAGGACTCTTATTCTAGTCTAATCCCATTTTCCTAAATGGACGGGTGTGTCAGACTAGTCATATTCCTACACAGAAACCTACCTTATAACTGGGGTTTTCCTGCCAAAGCAGACAAGGGCGCATGCCCCCTTGGTTTCAGTCATAGTCACCGAATCACTCGTGCTCATCAGGTGGATGGGCTGGAGATTGATGAGACATTCCTTGCGCAAAAATACTAGATAGGGATGGCACTTGACTATTAGCTATGTGTGAATCAAGGAATGAAAGCTGGTCTACGAGTTGGACCACTCTGCCTTCATGTGGAAAACACATCACTCGAAAGAGTGAGGAAACAATAGCTCCAATGCTATAAATGTAGTCACGCCCAAGGAGTAGATTGTAATCTAAATGTCCTTGGACTACCTTTACATTCAAGTAGACAGTTTTCCTTCTCAAAGTTATAGGCAAACTTGGAAGGATCCCTAATGGTCGACTGGCTCCTTTATCGAAGCCTGTCATATTTCGCATCTCAGGTAAAAGCGATGGTGAACCAAGCACTTTCCAAGCAGTTGAGGAAATAATACTCATAGAAGCTCCTTCATCTATGATAGTACCAACCATGATCATTCTGTAAGCTTGTATTATGGTTCGGAATGGCACATTAGATGGTAGGTGGGGTCTGCCTAGTAGATTCTAGTCGAAGGAAATGACTAGGTTTCATGGAGGTGGGACTGAATAAACGGCAAGATAAATCTCTGATGAACTTCCTTCCTGCAGAAAAGGAATAGGTAGATTGCCTCCATGTTCATTGGAGTTTGTGTTTACGAAGAGAATTTGAAAAGTGTCATTCTCATTCTCTTTGGTGACGGTATCATCTAAAGGTGGACCCTCTGAAGACAAGATTGGTTCGACTGCCGTCTCGACCTATTGACTGTGGTCTAGTGTGGACTCAGAGGGTTTATATTCAATGATAGATGCTTCGACCGACCACAAAGGTGTGTACTACGGATTTTCAACTAGCGATGGACTTGGCAAGAGTTTCTTGTTTCTAGGAGGAAGCCGTAGCAGTGAAGCAAGATGGTTATTCAAGACTCTTTTAGCTTCGTCTAGGAAGGGACAACGGTGGATGGCATGATTGCCTTCACACTGTCTACAAGAAATTTTAGATCTTCCTTTCTGTCCAGTGACTTCATTCACTAGTTGATGGTGTACTCTCAACATGATCATCAGAGGTTGAGGACACCGGATTTTGCAAGCAGGGAGACCAGTCCCTTAAGATCCATGGGATACAAGGACAATATTGATGATAGTGGTCCTGTTTGCAAATTATTCATGGAGATTTAGGTTTGGACACTGCAGTGTGTGGATTTTCGCTAGACGATGCTTGGTTGCCCCCTTTCGCCGTTGGCTTCTTCTTCTTCTTCTCCTTCCCTTTTTTCTTCTTCTCAGTTCCTTGGTCCTTAGCTTTACTAGCTTCACCAAGTGAAGAGGAAGAATGAGAGGGAGAAACAAATGAAGTAGATGGTGCTTTGAATGACAAAGGTCGAGAAGAGCCATACTGGCAGGCCAATTGTTAGTCCTGGAAGGGACAATGTGGCCATATGAGGTGCACTAACATCTCCCCAAGAGGATAAAGGACTAAGATTTCCCCCAAGGGGAAATCCTTGGTTGGTGGACTCCATTTTCCCAACCTAAGATCAACGAGGGAACAGGGGTGTTATTTCGATTAAAATAAATTTTACGACGCTTTGACACAACTTTCTTTTTCAATTTTTAAGAGTCAAGAAAAAGCTAAAGATGACTCTAGTCGCCTTTGATTTTTAATGAGCTTGAAGCGACAAGTGCTTAGATGGACCTCTTCTTCTAAGGAGTCTAAAAAGGAACGAAAGTGACTACTCTGGAAATCTATATAGAGGGATTACCAAACCAATCACAAAACTATGAAATACTTTTTATGGTATGGCAGTCAATCTTCCTGAATGCTGTGTTCAGTGCATTGTGATCGATAGTGCTGTAGACACGGCTTCCTAAGGATAAAGGATATAGCCTATTGTGGTCTCCCAATATATACTCGATGGTATGTGGGAGCACAAGTTCGTACTGGCACTTGTCATCTCAAAGAGGAGGAATCACCCAACCTATGATGAAAGCGATAGTTACCAGGCTTTACGACACTGGAATACGTCTCTAGCCTAGACTTCTAAATGTTGTGCATTTGGTTTCAAAGTGTTTTTATGTTCATTGAATTTATTTTACAATTGATCATTATTAAGAAGTTTTCCTTTAAGGTTCACCATGTGATGTAGATATAAAACTCCTAAATATGCAATCTAAGATGATAAACAATCGTTTATTTCTCTTTTTGCATCCTAGCTACGAAGGAAAAAGAAGTGAAATTCTTTCAACATAGAGCAAAGAGCACACACTAGATGCAGTGTCCTAAATCAAAGTCAACAAGAAGTGTAAATGCAAATGCACATGTATGTATTTGTTTTCCACTTTCTTAATGTGTGAATGACAAAAAGAATGCTAAGTACAAATCTAAACTATCTTTTCTCTCAAAGTGATAGTACTAACAATTTTCTCTTCAAAGAACGAAAGGAAGACAAGGACGACACTTTGTGATTTTGAATTGAAAACTCCTTTCGACACTTGAAATACTATTAATTCAAATCAAATACAAGACTAGTAGTGTAATCGAATATCAAAAAGAGGAGGATTCTTTTCTTTGATTGAAAGCGACACTTGCGACACTTTCAAATCAAAAGATGACAGTTCGATTAAGCTACTATTTGTAAAGGAGAACTATAAATGGCGAAAAATACATAAAAGCATTCACAATTCTTTGTATAATGGAGGTTGAATAATGCAAAGTAAGGGAGTTTCAATAGTGCTATACTGATCATAGACAGTAGAACTCCTGAATAAAGCTGAAGAGAGTGAAGAAAAACCAAAATATAGAGGCAAAAACAGTCTTATCTGATCATCACACCTGTAACACAGGGAAACAGGGATGCATCTCACCTACAACACACTGGAGGTGCGATGCATCCAGATTGTCAAAAGGAGACAATGCAATGGTCCGGGGACGAGACTTTAACTTTGTTTTTGGTCGCAGTTTGCAGCTTAGTTCAGGGATTTAAGCTGAGCTAATGATAGTCAGTAAATAGAAAACATAGGGGCTGATCTAATGAGGTTACTTGAGCCACCACCAAGGCACTTAGGATGTTTGCAAGTCAGATGTTTAATTCATAAACTAACCCGAAGATTGACTGAAGCAACATTTATCTACTTTGCAGTTGCATAGGAAAAGTAGCTCGAAGGCTAGCTGGTATAACTTCAGGCTACGTCTATAGTTTATAAAGTAAACAAACTAGAAACAAGCAAACAAGCTATTCACTCCCCGTCGGAGTCACCATTTTCTTATCGGGAAAACTACTGTCCATTCAGAGCTGCTAGTCCCACTAAGAGGGGTAACTATCTTAGAAACAAACAAACTAAAGTCACTTGTGTTTTCCTTTATGAGAAGTAGATGACAGAGAAGTAGAGAATACCAACCTTAGATCTTTCCTGCTCCTTCCTCCCTTGTCCCAGTTCAAAGAACACCTGTAGATTGAAAGCAGCATAATACCATCAAAGCATAGAGATCTACAATCATAAACAATATAGGATCAGATATATATTGACCATACAAATGCATATATCAATTCAATATTCAAAGACATACAAGAGTATGGAGGAAAACTCAAATAACTTTATTGATAGAAGTGATAGAAGAGAGGATTACAACCCATTAATCTAACCCAACACCATCCTCCCAGCATGAAAGCCCTTTTTCACCTCATGAAAAGCTAGATCACCCAACACTATGATGTTCCACAAAGAAACCAACAACACTTCCTTACAAGATGCAAAATTCCAGCCTCTGGATCTCTAGGATGAGGGATCCATATATAGATGTTGGTAGGTGGGTGAGTCAGCTTCTGGGTTTTTGATTAGTGTCATTTCTCTGATATTTCTCAATTCCACTTGGAGATTTCATGATCTCTTACTCATCCCTGGGCTAACTCAAAGAGGCAAGTGTCACAGGAGAAGTTTCTAGAAGATTCCATGATCATCCACCTTGCAAACTGTCTCCGCCATTTGTCTACTCCCGTCCATCACACCCCATAGAAGGGCTTCTTAGTATGCATCACACCCACTGTGTGCTTTAGGTGGGATGCATCACACTTTGACCATGGAGCAGGGGAGATGGTCCTGTTTTGACTAGTTCTAAGCAGCTTTTCATGAAGAACTTCTGGGAGATGATGTAATCAGCTGACCTTGCTCCTTTAGGGTATGAAACAACACTTTTACGGACTTGGTTTATGGACCTATGTGATTGGGGTTGCAGTAGCCAAATATGTCTATAACAATATTAAACATTATAATTATTTTTTTCAAAGGTTAGTTATTCTCAGAATCTTGTTTTCTTAGATTCTCCTCCCAAGGCCTAGGTTTAAATACCCTCTAAATCACAAAATTTAACTCTCATATATATATATAATCTCATGTATGTACTATCATCTAATCAAATAGATTAGTTTGAGACAAAAATTTAACCTTGTTGTAATTACTATAATGGCTGTAATAAATATGCATCCATAGTTTTCACATAATAAGCTACTATGTCTAACCACTATGGTTAGCTTCTTTTATAACTCAACACTGATAGTAAATAACATTAGCATATATAGATATATATATATATATATATATATCTAAACATTTTCTTGGGAACCATTTAGGAGAGAGCATGTTCATCCCAAGCAACGAGTTGCAACCATCAATTCCCCCCGAGCTCAGAATTCTTGCATTTAGGAATCAACAACACCTTTCTTTATTTATTACTGGTATTTTATAAATTTTTCTAGCATATTTTTCCTTAGTAGTGTCCTAATTTTAGGGTCTACACCCCTTAATTACCTAGGCTTTTTATTTTAATTAATAAGAGCTCATTCATTTTCCTTTAAAGCATGCTTTTCTCTCTTGATGTCCTTTCAGTTTTTCTTTTCACCCATTTTAGCAATTCTCTCCATCTAAGTTCTAATCATAATATCTCTCCCATTATGCTATTTCTGAATTGGTAGTTTTCTCTTGGGATTTTTAGGAGAATATTTGGGAAGGTCCATCATCTGGACTTGACCACTTAACAACATTTTCTAAAAGTAATAAATCTCTACTAATGAAAATTTTTAAAATAAAAATTAAATATCAATTAAGTTATTCCTTTAATCAAGAGGCAGCCGAATTCTCAGAAAATTGAGAGCCGACCCTCCTCTCTGCTTTCCTCATCTCTATTTATACCCTAATTGGCTGCTCTTCTTCTATCAAGCTTCAAGTTGCCCTGATGATGGATCCCAGTTGGGATTCGAAACGTTGGCAGATAAATCCTCTTACTGTGGAATCTCCGATGACTGAATCAAAAATCTCTACTACTTATGTGCTCTTTCCCGATTATTCCCAAAAGTGAAATTATTTTATTCATCACATAAAATTTAATTACATAATTAATAAATTTTAGTTTTTGCTTCGATGGCCATTAAATTGAAAAATTAATTCAACATTCCAAAGGTATTCATGTCTTTAAAAGAAAAACGTAGGGTATATCACAATAGGCTTTGGTGTATTTTGGGTATGTGATACACGGATTAGAGGTGAAGATAATCCTACCAAGATGGAGGACATCATGAAATGGTTGATGCCTACTAATGTTTATGAGGTCAGGATTTTCATTGGGGTAGCATAGTACCTAAGGAAATCGATATCCACATTTTCAGCTATAGCAGCACCACTCCATGCCATAACAACAAGCGGAAAGAGTTTCTAGTGAGCAAACGGTCAGCAAAGGGCATATGAGGTGTTACATGAAAATATAATTCAAGCACTAGTTTTTGCATTGCCCAACTTGAAGAAACCCTTTGAGGTGGAGATAGATGAGTGGGTATGATATGGGAGAAGTCTCGATATAGGGAGGAAGGCCTACATTTTACCATTCTGAAGTATTTCATGGGTAATTTCTTATCTGCCAGAATCTCTATGCCTTGGCGTAAACTGAGAAGAAGTGGTAACACTATTGGAGGGGAAAGGAGATAGTAATTTCCATAGATAACTAGCCATTATAGTACCCAAAGGCCCAAAGTAAGCTACAGTTTACCAGGCATTACAAGTGGATGGGGTTTCTATAGTGGTTTCATTTAGTGATAAAGTACAAGAAGGGATAGACAAAACATTTGTTCGACACGCTTTTAAGTCCACCCACATCAATGATCATAACTTTACCAACTTTGATCCACATGGATCCATTCACCCATGATGCACACATAGAAGCAAATTTAGAGGACCAGGACTTCAAGGAGGTATTTCAACAATTGTAGATCGAGATTCGTTTGAACAATGGTGAAAATACCATTAAATACCATCTATAGGATGGGTTACTCTACCAAATGGATAAGTTATGTGTTCCTAAAGGTGAGAAATTATTGCTAATTACAGAGGCTCACAACTCCAAGGTTGCAAGGCACTTTGATGTAGGGAACATAGTGGCTAGCTTGTATACGTATGTGTGTTGGCCCAAAGTTCAACAAAAGGTAGATATGTTCATAAGAGGATGCACGATTTTTTGCAATAGCAACCTAGTAACAGGACAAAGTTTCTATATCATCCTTTACCTCTACCCACTCATCCTAGGGAAATGATTTCCATGGACTTTATGGGAGGTTTACAAACAACTAAGAACATAAATGACTACCTATTCATGGAAATTTGTAGGTTCAAAAAGATGTGTTTTGTGGTGCCTCTTTAAAATACTGCCATTGTGAAAGAAGCATAAAACTTGTTCTTTAGATAAGTCTCACTACACTTTGGGATACAAATAGGCATCATTTATTTGTGAATTTTGGACTGTGTCAGGGAAGAAGATGGACAAAAATTTAAAGAGGTATACAAAATTCCATCCTTAGTCATATGGGTGTACAGAAGTAAACAATAAGACTTTGGTGTATCTTTTGAGGGGTTATAATAAGAATCATCAAAAGACTTGGTATAAAAATATGGTGTATATACAACACTCTTATAACATAGTAGTGCACACTTCTACTTGTAAGTCCCCTTTTGAATATTGTTTTGGATATATGCCACCTTTACCTTTAGGTATTTCATAATGGGTAACAAGGAGGAGTGATGAAGACCCTTATAGGGAATAAATATAGATAGAAATATTTGTTGAAAATATGAGGCAAATCTACACACAAACATAGGATATATTGCAAAAGTAGAAAGAAAAATATAAGGCCATGCATGATCAACCCAAAATGGAGAATTCGTTGAAGGTGAGAGAAAAAGTATAGTTATAGTTGAATAAGGAGAGACTGTAGGTTCCTAGTAAGAAAACCAAGGCTTTTAAATATGGTTCCCTTTAGATACTAGAAAACGTGGGAGACCATTCCTATAGATTCAACCTACCCCCATAATATAAAGTATATGAGCCTTCAATGCTATATTAGGGAGAGAAATAGGTGTTGGAGGCCAGTTTTTTTTTTTAATTTTTGTTATATTAGTGTAGGGGATTGTGCACAAGAGAGTGGTGCAAAGGAAGAAAGTTCACTGAGTAGTAGTAAGGTTGGCGTAAGAAAGGGAGACACAACTCAGGAGGGAACCACATGAAGAGTGTCATAGTGTTGACTAGGGGAGGACATGTGTGAGTAAATATGGTAGTTATGATTTTTGAATCACTAGAGAAGGAGAGGAAGGCCAATGTGACATAAGAATTTAAGGATATTTACAGAGGGAAAGAAGTTGACAAAGAGATAACAAGCTAGTAGAAAATATTTTTAACATTGATTATTAGGTTGTTAAATGGAACAATGACAACTAGAGAGCGATTGTTAGAGAATATCAAAATAGTTAGCTAATATGAAGAACCACCAAAGTGGAGAAGAATCATGCCAAGGTGGATCGAGAAGTTGCAGGAGACCAATAAGAATTCTCATCTGGCATAGATTGGAGGTTGACTGGACTTGAGTTAAATTAATGATGAATTGTTGCTATTGTGTTTTTTATCAAAATTTTGTTAGACAATTAGTCGTAGTGGATTCTTATGACTCTATAGTTGTTGTGCAACATATGGGTAGATGAAACAATATGTAGTAGAGTCAGTAGGAGTTTTGCATTGTAATAGTTGATGTTTTGTGCTACAAATAAATACAGTAAGGCTCGTGAGTTGAGTCTTAGGGATTTTTATTATAATATAATGTGTCTGCCTCTTTATTTTGAGGTAATTAAAATATTAGTGGGTTTCCCCTATGCGTTGGTATATAACTGTGTTGTATATTTTTTATCACTGGTTAGTTACTGGTTGTCTAAGGATAAAATGTTGACACAATATTTACTAATATTTTGTAGTTGAGAGACTTGATAGCACTATTATAGTTTTATCATGATGATTTTATGTCTATTGTCTATCGAGCTACTTTAAGATAGATGAAAATCTTGTGTAGATGGATGAGATGATTTGTTCATAATAACATTGTGGGTAATGAATAACACATTGACCAACTTGCGTGAGAAACTATGAAGTCATGTGTGGCACATAATTACAAAATGATTGTTAGATGTCTAACCATTAGGTTTGGACCACCGCACGATAAGAGAAAATCCTAATGTCACAACACTATAGTAATCCCATTTGACTATTGAAACTTGGTTCCAATAGTACCCCATAATACCTCAGGTGAGACTTCATCCACTTGGTGTGTGATGCTGAAAGGGTCAGTGCTAAAAGGGGAAATTGTTTGGATTGTGCAAAAAATCTAATGTTTGTCAGATTCTTGCATGCCAACAAATCATTTGATTTCCAGGAAAAGGACCAAGTGGCTGAGAATGAACCATAGTTTTGTTTTGGGGACCTATTAAAGGCCACTTTTTTTTTTAATTTTTATTGAATTAGTGTATGGGAAGTTAAATTGTAGCAAGAAAAAGTGTCATTTGACATGTTCCTTAGCCAAATGAAGAAATTTTAATTTCCACTTTAGTAGGGTGAATTGCTAAGCAATTATAACGAGTGACATGACCAAGGTAAGTCAATTCAAATTGGTGTGATTATAGTAGAGTTGTGTGCAACTTGGTGGCTAAGATCTAGCTATCTAAAGGTGTTATTTTTAGTGAAGGTCAGTTATCTGAGATCAAGTTTAGAATAGAGTCAGTATAAGTTTAGGTGATTAGTAGTAGCTATTTTTAACTGATTGAACCTCAGTTAACTATCCAATTTACTAAAAATAACCATTATCATGCATACAATTCGAATTTCCTAGTGAAGTGGAGGGAAAATGCACAATTGTAATTGTATTGTGTACCATCTCCAGTGTATAAACTTTGTGCATGCAGGTGAGCTTATTCTTTTGGGATTTAAGTAAGGAAATAAGAGCTTTCCCTATTCTTTAGGAGAAAGAATTCCACAAGGAAATAGGAGGAAGAAGGAGGCCTATTTTGGCTAAGTATTGGCTAGAGCATAGTTAGGAGGAGACCATAATTGCAATGTAGATTGAGCTTCAAGAATTGAAGCAATCATTGTAATATATCATTATTCTCATCTGATATAATACAAACAAAGGAGGTGTTTTTGATAGTTGGGTTCCCTAGTGAAAACTTTGTGCATTGTGATTGAATTATTACATGTGTTTCTATTGTCAGTTTTCCTTCTACATAATTTAGTAGAAGAAATTTGTGTCTATTGATTTCAGTGTGATTTCTCTAGAGACAAATTTTTTTTAGTTATTTCTACGGGGGATTATGTAGAGGAAGAGAGTTCAATATATTAGTAAGTATGAAGTAGGAAAGCAAGACACAGCTCAAGAGGGCACTATGTGAAGAATATTGCAACATCAAGTAGGTGAGGGTGTGTGTGAGTGAATATGTTAGTTAGGATTTTGGAATGACTGATGAAGGAGAGGAAGAACAACCTGGTAGAAAAACTTGAAGATATTTTCAAAGGGAAAGAATTTAGTTGAGTGGTAATGAGATAGTAGAAAATATTTTTAGGAAGCATTTCTAGACTATTAAATATCATGGGACAATGGGAGAGAGCTTTTTAGAGAATATCTAAATAGTTCCCTGACATGGAAGAACCATCGAAGTGGAGAAGAATCGGCCGAGGGTGATCAAGCAACTACAGGAGAATAATAAGAAGGCTCGTCTGACACATTTTAGAGGTTATCCATAGAAGAGTAAGATCAACAATGAATTTTTGTTGTTGTGTTTTGGTTAAGTTGTTGTTAGTTAGTTAGTCATAGTGGATTCTGGTGTTTTTGTAACTATTATGCATCATATGGGTAAATGAAATAGTATGAAGCAGAGTTAGTATGAGTTTTAGATTGTAATGGTTCATGTATTATTCTACAAATGAATATAATAATGTTGGTGAGTTGAGTGTTAGTGATTTCTATTGTAGCAAGATGTGCCTTTCTATTTATTTGGAAGTAATGAAAAGATAAATTGATTTTTCTGCAACCATCTCACAAAATAGAAGAAAAGATAGATCAATGCCTTCAAAGATAGCCTCTTCGAGTGGGAAACCTACTTTACATTACACAAATGAACAATTCTTGGATCATACAAATGACAAAACCTCATTTCTATATATAGGAGACTAACAGGTCACAATATAATCATAGAAAGCATAACAATAATAATATAAGGGCACAAGAATAACAATATGGGGACAATAGGGGCACAACAGTAACAATCAGGGATATAATGACAATAGTAATGGGGATATTACTAGTATTATAGGGATCTAACATTGATTTACCCCTATACATTGGTATATAAATGTGTTGTATTATTTTTATTATTGTTTGCTTATAGTTTTTTCATGATCATTTTATGTTGGTTACCTATCAAACTGCTCTGAGAAAATTGAAAATCATGTGGAGAGGGATGGCTTAATATGGTTGTAATAATGTTTTGGGTGATGTGCGACACATTTACCAGCTTACATGAGAAAATGTAAAGTATTGTGTGGCACATAATCACAAAATGATTGTTAGATGTTCAACCAATAGGTGTTTGGAACCTCACAAGGTAAGATGAAGTCATGATGTTGTAGAACCATGATACTTCCATCTAAATGTGGAAGCATGGTTCCAGTATTAACCCCATAGCACCTTAGGTGATATATCATCCATTTTACAGGTGATTCTGAAAGGGCTCATGTTGAGCTAGCTTGTTGGTCAAATTATGCAACACATCCCAAGTCTAACAGATTCCTATGTGCCGACAACAAGTCCTAACTTCTATAAAGGATTTCAAACCAAATGATGAGGAAGAGTTGAAAAGGGATATAATTTTACAGAAGATGTCCAAAACTACAAGATAGCAGAAGCATGACCTTAATTAGATTGGGTTGAAAGGACAACTTCCAAGAAAAATTAAATGGTACAATCAAGAGAAGGTGGAGGAGAAATCTCCTCGCCTCATTTAATATAATAGTTTTTGGAATAAAATTCTCCCAAATGGGGAGGTGTGATTTAGATTGGATCATTATATTTTTTCATCCATATTGATTCTTTCTTAGTGGAGAAAGAGGAGGAATTAGCTCACCAGACCTTTTTTACCAATGGGACCTAGCTTTTCATATTCGTGTTTGAAACCTTCCAGGAGTAGTTTGAGGCACTAAATGGAAATTTGAGGGGTAAGGCTTTTTCTCTCTAGAATGGAACCTTTCTTTCCTATTCTAAAATCATAGGACTTTCTAATGCAACAAGAGTCGCCTGAATCAAATTCCATATGCAAAAGTTATGCCACTTGTAATTGGAACTTCTAGTTATGAGAACCATAAATCGAGAGGATGCCACGTCAACACTCATTACTCATGGAGAAGGGGATACCCATGTGATCATGATGAAGAGGAACCTAGAGGAGTCCATGTTGTAACTCTAGTTCAGATTTGCAGGAATCAGACCCACCTAGTAGAATTCTATCATGGTGTGATATATATGGGCCACTAAGAGGAAAATATTTTCTTTCTCTTGAAGTGTACTTTGTTCCATAGATGATAAGAGTAACATATATGGATAGGGAGAGATAAGACAAATACTGTTTGTGCACTCTAGTATCTCATGAATCATAGAGTTTACTTCTTCATACTTACATCCATTTTTTGTTTAGAGAAAGAAAGGTCGATGGTCTCACCTTTCACCTTGGTTTCATCTCGAAAGGGTTCCCCGAGAGATATCATGTGCCAATTATGGTTTGTGAGTATTTTATTTAATTGGTCTTCATTTTATGTATAACTATATTTTTTTGTATATACAGTAAAATGTAATTTACATATCTAGAAATCTAAATATAAATAAATCTACATATTGTATATTTCATATTTGTTTAGTATAATTTTATTAGATTTGTTGTGACAAACTCTCCAGTTGAATATTCAAACATCCCTTGACTTGAGGGTTTAATGGAAATATTCTAGATATGAGTTTTTCCTTTTTGAATGTTTTAAGTCTTAAACACATGTGAAGAATTTAATTATTGGTAATTTATTACTAATAATGATTATAAATTTGTAATTATGGTGTTTTCTTTTTATGAATAAAGAGGTATGGAAAATTAATTATGGAGTACATGTGGCTGAAAGATATGAGACTGAAAAATTATTGGTGATTATTAGGTTTATTGATAAATTATGGAATTGGTAAGTTAGTTGTTTCCCGAAAAGACAAGATGTTTTCTTTGGGAATGGGAAACAGAAGCTCATTGATGAGCTAGTCACTACCTTCCACTTGATGGTGAGGTGGAGGTAGTTACCGACCACCAAAAGGGTGTTATATGGGTAACGGATAAAATAAAAATAGATAATTATAATTTTTTTGTGTCTTCCTGCTAGAGAGACTCAAGTTGTCAAGTAGAGAAATTGTGGTAACAACAAATGAATAAGACAAACATATGGAAAATGTCAGACCTGTTATGCTCGGTGGTGGGGGGGGGGGGGGGGTGTACTTGCTTTATGTAGTATTAAAGTTGGAAAGAGTCAAGTAGTCTATTATTAATATCTCCGACAATTAAATTCATGTTGGCATTTTTATCTTCTGGTCTGTTTAGAAGAGAAAAATATACAATTCTTTTATGTTTTTCATTCTGTGCAGTTTATATAATGTTAGAAATGTTTACAGTATGAAATATTAGATATGTTGTTCCTTACCTTATCCTTTCTAAAATAATTTTCGAAGAAAATAAATTAGAGAAAAAAACAAAGATGGGAAAGAGGATTTTCTTTTAGCTATGAAATATTTTTTTACTTCCTTATATTACAGTATGATAATGAATGAAGTTATGAAAGTGAAATACATAGAAAAATAGTAAATTCTTTTTACAATAACATGCTTTTTCCTTTACAATAAAAATACTCTAACATACCTTAGAAATATATGGATATAAGCATGAGTATTCAAAGTGCCTTATTATATTCCATTCCTGAACAATGTCTCTTTATTTGTAAAGATAAAATAGCAATATATATGAATACTGGAACTTAGAACTGTTTTATAAAAGACTAAATAATATGTATAAAATATAATATACATACATATATATAATATAATTATAGTGTATTAACACATAACATATATCTACAATGCACATTATATATAAAGGTCAAATATTTGCAATTGAATGTTAGTAGCTATATTCATTATTAGAAATGAAAAAAAAAAACAAGCATATTCCAAAATATTGGACTAGTGTAATACAAATAATTATATATGGGACGTTGATTTTACAAACAAGACATAGAGTAAAAGGAATAAAAGTAGAAATAAACAAGATGATGTTCCCTGGTTATTAAAAAAAAATAACTATTGAACTAACAAAACATTTTGGAAAATTTAATAACCATGTAATGGTTAAAAGTACACATACGAGTAAGTAAAGAGAGGATTTAGAAACAAAATTATGTCCATAACAAGTATCAATATAAATGTAACCACATGAACTACCTAGTAGTAGTTTAGGTCAACCAGAGTGACACTAATCAATTTTGTATTTATGATCATTCTTACAAATAAAATACATTTGTAAGCTCATAATATTGAAGAATATTTGTTCTTCAACAACAAGACTACATTCAAAGAATTTATAAATAAAACATGTATCATAACTTATAATAGAAGTCACAAATATAGGAGTTAGGTACATATCTTCCGACCTATTAGAAAGACCGAGTGACCTATGAGTTGAGGTTGAGTAACACATTAACTCGAAACATTGAAGGAGAAAGGAATAATCCGTTATTTATAAAAATAATACCTGAAGAAATGAACAAGAGATTAAGTATTAGTAAATTGCATATGAAGAATACAAATTAACATAGATAAAAGATATTGGGTTAATAAATAACTAATCACCCTCGATGAATTACAAACCTTACATTTTTCAATGATACCTATAGAAATTTTCTTGAAATGATTCAGTACGGTCATATAAAATAAAAATATATATGTATATACATACATACATTGTACAACTATGATAGGAACTAAACGTGTTATCATTACGTATCTAGGTTTGCAAATAATATGGCTAGGAGGGTAAAACAAGGGTTTTTAAATACCAAGGAACACTTTGTATTACTACTTTGGAATTTGATATGTTTATAAATATAAATTATTAAGTTTATGCCTAGTTTATAGGAAACAAGGATGAGACTTGTAATTAACTATAATAATCCTACGGTTAAAGGAAGAACCCTAAAACCCAATAGAACTCAAACATCATAACGATATGAAGAGGTGAACCATAATAATATCATATGGTAAACAAATAATTTTTGACTCTAAGACTACAAAAAAATACAGAGACAAAATGGGTACAAACTCTAAGAGGGGTTTCTAAGAAAAATTGACCAATGACACGCAAAATTTATAGTATAAAACTAGTGGTGAGATATAGAACTTAATATATTCTTTTACCTAGAACATGAATAAGCCTTGAAAATAAGGGAAATAATTATTAACTCTAGAGAAACCCATTGATGTCTCCAACAAAAACGTATACCTGATAAGAAAACTATAAATGAATTCCATGTTCTAAATGTAAAAGGCCAAGCTTTATGTTGACGAATTCCAAAAAGGAAACCAGAACAAATACTTATTATTCTCAAAAAAGTTATTATAGGAGCACCATATGGTGGGAAAGAATAACAAAAGAGATTTTTGTTATAGATATTATCCTTGGAAGAAACTCTTAAGGTGGTCAACCAAATCTATGTTGGAAACCTCGGCAGAAATTTATTATAAAAGTGAATTAAAACCTAGTAAAAACAATTACAGGAAAATTAGATTACAAGCATACAAAAACGAATTAAATTATCTAAAGAGAAGTTTAAGAACAATAGAAATGACGTGAAAAAATTAAAAAAAAAACCTCTAGTATAAGCCTTTAGAAAAATTAATATATAATCACCTGTTCAAATCAACTAATGACTTAACATTGTTGAGGAAGAAACTTTAGAAAGATTGTGACCACGGAATCCTTTTTTATGTCATATTTTTGAGGAAAAAGCTCGCAAGAAATTTAGTAGTGGAGAGGTAGGTTTTAGAGCGCAATGTGTAAATGACTGAATAAATAAGGATGGCTAGAGTAGTCATTACTCTTAAGAAAACTCTAAGAACATTAATCATCATTTATTCCTCATATCATATGTCATCCGTACATTTGGTAGGTTGTAAGTACAAATTGTGGAAGCATCATAGGATGCCAGATAAAGGCGTGGAAGGATCTAGAGGACGTTTCCATAAAATCTCCATAAACTAAGTCATATCTAATTCATTGAACCATACACACAAAATACCATGTGGAGAGTTTGAGAAAAATAACTAACATTAATACATGGCAACTAAATCCACTACAACCAAATGTATGTATATAAGGTATGTCGAGATGATTAACAAATTTTGTAACTTTACAATGCACATGGAATAAGTTATATCCAATGCCAAGGATACAATTGTGTTTATAATAAACATAGTACATGGATAAGAAATCAATGTTGTATATAAAACACGTGTTAACATATGAAAACATACATTTTAATTATGGACCTCATGATTTATGAAAAGGTAAATATAGTGTCAAAGTAGGATAGATAGAAGATAAATGATGATAAATGGGTTTGAAGTTTTAGAACCAGATTCAATGAGAGAATTTAACCAATCTTAACAATATAAGAAAAATAATATACAAATATTTTAGAATTGAGGATTTCATGTAATTTCTATAAGAAATAAATTGCTCGCAATACATTTCCAATGACCCAAAAAGGATTTTATTAAAGGATAAGTGTCGCAATACATTTCCAATGACCCAAAAAGGATTTTATTAAAGGATAAGTGTATAGGAAGTTTAAACATAAATGATAGTAGAAGTTTGAAAATGAAGAATACATTTAGCGCTTACATAACAAAAAGGGATTTATAGATATATGAATAATTTCATTATCGTAAGAGCATTTAACAAAAAAAAATGGTTAGATCATGTATATTACAAGTGGTATCAGATTTGTAGGTTACAAGAATAGACATTTTATGGGTCCACAAAATCAAAAAAAAAAAAAAATATTTATGTCGCGATCATATTATGAAAGGAATTCTAGAAATATTTGCAGTATAGTCGAAGAACACAATCGGAAGACCTCTATAGGATCACCTAGATGAGGTGAGGAACTTGATATTGAGCTTGGGATAATGGGTGGAGGAGCTAGTAATGTATAAAACCAAGAATATGAGCTGTTGCAAGTACTGCATAGCTTAAAGGTAGACTTAGACATCATAAATGAAAATCAAGAAATATTGCCCAAAGCTAACGATGCATAGGAGGAGATTAATCGACATCTATTGAGAAATTTGAAGAAGACAAACCCAATAAGAAAACAACATAAACTCGTAAGAGGAGAGCTAGGAGTGAGTCAATAGACACAATAGGTTCCATAACTTCTAGTGCAAGTAAGTCTCATCAGTTTGATGAGGAAGAGACAACAAAAGTCTAAATGTAGGACCTTTGCATCTAGGAAGAAGAGGAATAAATATTAGCTGCAAGGGGAATTTCAAAAGATTAAGCCTCGTAATTTTGTTGGTGAATCTGAGGAATGAGAAGAAGCATGGATTCTTAATATTTCTAAGTTCTTTGAGGTATATAATTATCCAAATAATTTGAAGGAAATATTAGCAACATACTGGTTGACTAGTAAAACAATTTATGGTGGGAGTAGAACAAATTTGTTAAGAACAAGAAATAAAAGTATGACTTGGAAACTCTTTAGAAAATAATTTAAAAATAAATCTCCAACTGAAAGGTATTTCGATGAAAAATCTTGAGAGTTTCATGAGTTACAATTGGGATAGTCTACCATGGATGAGTTTGTTACTAATTTTTTGAGTTTCCTGAGATATGTAACTTACCTAACAGAGGAAATGGAAAAAATACAAAGGTCAATTAGTTTTTTACTTTTTTTATTATAGGGAAAGAATTGAGTTTGATAATCCAAAGACCATGAATAAGACTATAAGGAAGAATAAACTATGGTTTAGTAAAAAACATAAGAAATGTGATAACTCAAAAAGTTGAATGGCCAAGAAGCACGAAAAGTTAAGAATTAAGGAAAAGGGGTTCAAGAAACCATATTTTTCAAACACTTTCAAAAGTAACTAAGGAGGAGATTATAGAAAAAGTGTGACCAAAAAAGGAATTTTGGATAGAAAGGTCAACAAGGAGATGGATTAGGAAATAAAAACGTTTTAGAAGAAAAAAACCACAAACTAAATGTTGCATTTCAATGAAACTCACTTGTCGAGAGAATGTCGACAAAATCCAACAAACAAAATGGGTATAGTAAATAACCTACAAGAACCTTCAACAGTTAATGACATTGTCTGTAACATTCTGAGGATTAGTGCAACATTAGATTGAGGACAGGAAAATTGACAGTCCACAATAGTGGAAGTTCAAGTTAAAATTTTTGAACATAATGTTTTAGTATTAATAGAGCCTAGATCTACCTTTAGTTTCATTTATCCTGCTATAATTGGAAAGTGTAAAAATAAGAAGGAAAAACAAAGAAAACCATGGTTAGTACAACTAGCCATAGGAAAAAAAAGGAAAGTCACAGAAATACGAAATAAATGTTTATTAAATTTAAATGTAATGAATACTCATCTGAGTTTGAATTTTATATTTGGGTACATATGATGTGTTAATTGGGATGGAATGGTTAGAATGAAGTAAAGTAATTCTAAGTTGGTTGGAGAAACATTTCACTTATGTTAATGGTGATGGAAAGGATTGCATAGTTAAAGGAGTACCAAGAGTAATTTATGTTAGGTAGATTTCCATCTTACAACTAAAGAAATGTTCTCACAAAATCTATCAGATTTTTGTTGTTCGAGATGAGGATTTAGCTACGAAAAAAAAACCATGCTTAGAAGGTTAGCCTATTTTGGAATAGTTTAAAGATGTATTTATTGAGGAGATACCAATAATTCATCCAAGTAGAGATATATATTTCATTATTGATCTCATCCTTGGAGTGTTTCCTGTGTCCAAATCTCCATATAGGACAAGTATTTGTAAGTGAATGCAATTGAATATTTAGTTGCCGGAACTAGTAGATAAGAAGTAAATAAGGCCCAATGTATCTCCCTCAGGTGCACTAGTTTTATTTTTCAAGAAGAAAGATGTGACACTAAGGATTTGTATTGACTATAGACAACTAAAATAATTGACCATTAAAAAAGATATCCTCTAACTTGTATTGGTGACTTGTTTGACCAAGTCCAAGGAGAACCAATCTCTTGGAAAATATATCTAATATTGGGAGATCAACAAATAAGGATCAAGGATGAATATATACATAAAACAACATTCAGAACAAGATATGGAAACTATTAGTTTGTAGTGTTTCTTGGACTCACTAATGAACAAACAACGTTCATGTGCTTGATGAATAGTGTGTTGAGTCTTTTTCTTGACAAATTTTGTCATAGTATTTATAGATGATATTTTGGTTTAATCTAAGAGTAAGGAAGAACACGATAAGAAATTGTATATTTTTCTTCAAACAGTTAGAGAGAATGACCTATATGTTAATTTTAGCAAGTGCTCATTCTATCAAGAACAAATCCAATATTTGGGTCATGTAGTGTTTGAGGAAGGCATTGTTGTAGATCCAAAAAACATTAAAGCTATTATTGAGTGACTGATACCTAAAGATGTAAATGATGTTAGTTCATTTATGGGGATTAGAGGTTACTACAAAAGATTTATAGAGGGCCTTTCTAAATTGTCGTATCAAATTACTTCTTTGCAAAATAAGTGGAAAAATTCAAATGGAGTCGAAAATGTCAGGAGAGTGTTGAGAAGCTAAAGAATTTATTAACCACTTCTCCCATCATGAGACTATCATATTCGAATAAAGAATTTTCATTATGCACAAATTCTTTCAAAGAAGGATTGGGAGATGTTTTAATGTAAGAATGCCACACAATCAACTATGAATCTATAAATTTAAAGGATCATGAAAGGAATTATGCTACACATGATTTAGAATTAACATCCAACATACACACTTTGAAAATATGGCATTACCTGATAGGAATGAAATTCCGATTAAGGACAAATAGTGTTAGCCTAAAAGATATTTTTGACCATCCAAACATGAGTGTTAGGCAAACTAGATTGTTATCATTTCTTAGTGAGTGTGATTTTGTAAGCGTACATATAAAATGAAAGGAAAAGAAAATTGTAGATGCCTTGAGCATAAAATCACCTAAAATCTGAAAAACAAGTTTGTAAACATATTTGACTAAAAAAATAAAAACATCAGCATAATTTAATGAAGAATACTTACAAATTAAAAATGAAAATGTAGGAAAATGATTTAAAGTGAAGAAAAAGTTGATTTTTTAGTAAATGATGAAAATTTGTTGTTGTTTAGAGGTAGAATTTACTTGCCTAATGGCCCATAATTTAAATCATTTGAGTTAGGTGAGTTACATAAGAAACCAATAGCTTGTCATCTAGGATATCAAAGACTGCTAACTTTGTTGAGAAAGGGCTATTATTAGCCTAACATGAAAACAAAGAAAACAGAATATGTGGCCAAATGTCTAGAGTGCCAACAGGTGAAGGCATTCATCAACATCCAATAGGCTTGTTGTAGCCTTTGACCATTCCATAATAGAAATGAGAAACCATATCCATCAACTTTATTACTAGACTACTAAGGATTAAAGAGCAACATGATTCAATCATGGTAGTGGTAGATAATATTAGCATAGCTACACATTTTTTTCCAATCAAATCTACCTTTAAATATATCAATATAGCATAAATTTTCATGAAAGAGATATTTAGGTGTCATAATATACCCGAAACTATAATTTCAGACGCTGATCCAAAATTCACTTCAAAACTTTGGAAGGGGTTATTTGAATGAATGAGGAAAATTTTTAGTTTTACTACATATTATCACCCTCAAATTGATGGACAAATATAAAGAACTAATCATGTCTTAAAATATATGTTATGAACAAACCAACTAAGTAAGAAGACTACCTTCACCTAGTTGAGTTTTCCTTTAACAATGGGTACCAAACTTCTTCGAAGATGAGTCCCTTTGAAGTATTATATGCTAGAAGATGAAAAGTACCTTTAAACTAGGATCATGCTAAAGATTGGTTATTATTGGGGCCATATGTGTTAAATGAGATGGACGAAGTGGTTACACATGTTAGACAAAATTTAAAAATAGCACAAGATCGACAAAAGTGTTATGCAGATCTGAAAAGAATTCCAAAGGAATTTAATATGGGAGATCATGTGTATTTAAGAGTGAAACGAAGGAAAAACACACTTAGACTTGGAAATTTTGTTATTTTATCTTCTAGATACTATGGAACCTTTGAAGTTTTACCATGAATTGGACCAGTTTCTTACCAACTCACCCTTCCAACAAACATAAAAGCTCACAATGTTTTTCATGTGTCATTATTAAAGAAGAATGTACATGATTGAGTTCATATAATTGATTGTAAATTTCGTACATGGGGAACAAGAGGGCGAGTTCCTAGCATAAACGTTAGATATTCTAGATGAGAGGGTAGTTACACCCAGAAAAGAGACACAGATCAATTGAAGATTCAATGTAAATATTTCACTCCGAAAGAGGAAACTTTAGAGTTGGAGATGATTTTAAATAAGCATATCCTTCTCCATTTTAATACGTTTTAATGAATTTCAGAAAACTATGATCAAACACCAAGATAGTGTCAAATTCAAGTGGGGAGGGATGTGATATCCCTTGACTTGAGGGTTTAATGTAAATATTGTGTGTGTGTGTGTGTGTTTCATTTTTGAATGTCTTAAGTTTGAAAGACATGTAAATAATTTAATTATCAGTAATTTATTATTAACAATGACTATTTATAAATTTGTAATTATGATGGTTTGTTTTTATAAATAAAGAGGTCTAGAAAATAATTTTCGAGCATATGTGGTCGAAATAGACAAAGCTGCAAAATTATTGGTGAATATTAACTGCCCATCAATAAGTACTAAGGATCTAATCTAGATGATTAGATTTATTGAGAAATTATGGAATTGACCAATTATTTGTTTCCCTAAAAGGCAAGATGTTGTCCTTGGGGGTGGGAAACATCAACTCATTAATGAGTTAGTAACTACCTTCCACCTATTGGTGAGGAGGAGGTAGTTACCAAACACAAAAATAGTGGTAGATCGGTAATGGATAAAAGAAAAATAAAGAAAAAACTAATTGTCTTCATGTTGGAGAGACTCAACTTTTCTAATAACAAAGAAATTGTGGGAATAACAAATGAATAGGACAAATAGAAAGAAATTTGTAGATATGTTATGCTGAGGAGGATATTGGCTAGATGAAATATCAAGGTTGGGAGGATACAAGTACTTTGTTATTAATATTATAGACAAAATAGTTAATTGTTTTTTGCTTTTAATTTTGTGCAATTTATATACTATTAGAAATGATGACAATATAGAAGATTATATTTTTTCTTCCTTACTGTATCCTTGCTAAAATATCTTTTGAATAAAATAGATAACAGAAAAAACAACAAATATGTGAAGGAGGATTTGCTTTTAGCTATGAAATATTTTTTCTTCTTGATATTACACTATCATGACGAATGAAGTTACGACTATGAAATACACATAAAAAAATAAATTATATTTAGAATAACATTTTTTTCCTTTATAACACTACTCAAAAAAGTTCATTGGTCAGGGTCATGCCTATGTCATACCTTTAAGGTTTTTCAATGAAGTTGCATATTATGGTGATGGCCTTTAAAAAAACATTGTTGCAAGTTCATATAGTGACGTTCCTTAAAGGTTTTTCACCAAAGGAATTTTCAATGATAATTTTGGTGAAAGTTGTTAAAGGCCCATCACTAATTCTCTCTTTGGTGACACTTCCAGTGACGATATTTTATTGGCCCTCATCAATGCCCTTTTTGGTTAATTTTGGTGTTAGTAAAAAAATGTTCCTCATCATTGATCATTTCAATGAATTTTTGATGATGTTGTGTGACTATTAATATATATTTTTGGCAAAATATAATGATTTAAGACCATCATCATGGAGTCTTATTCATTGTGTGTCTAATTCCATGGTGCTTTGTCAAGTTATGGTATGTTCTATGCTTGGAGCAGTTTACTTATCTTTCTTTTTATTTTCCACAGATTAGCAGTCACATGCACATAAGTAAAGTGTAGATAGAACATTAAACGATCAACAAAAAACAAGCGAAGACAAGAGACACAAGATGTGGTGGCTAGGTAGGGACAAACCCCAATATGGGGAAAAATTTGATAAAATCTTCTTTTATCTTCAATAATTCAGCAGAGAGAAATAGTACAAAAGTTTGACTTATATCAGCAGCAACAAACCCTAGATTCGCGGCAATAACATCAGTAGCATCAACATCATCAACATCAATGGCATCAGTATCATCGACATCAGCTACATCAACATCATCTACATTAGCGACATTAGTATCATCGGCATCAGCGTCATCAACATCATCTTCATTAGCGGCATCAGCTTCATCGGCATTAGCGACATTAGTATCATTGACATTAGCAACATCAACATCATCGGCATCAGTGACATTAGCCCTAAACTAGGGCAATAAATATCTTCCAAATCGAAGGTCAGATCACGTCAATTCCTGTGGAAAAAATTATGGATTTGTAACAAGAGTCAAGTTCACCTACTACGCAGTCAAGAGAGAGAGAATGTTGGTCAACACTGGTCAAAGTTCCAATCTGTAGTTTGTAAACCCTTAGAAAACTACATCCTTCCTTTCAACGTGTGAGAGAGAGACCTATCTACACAGGAGAGAGAGACTCTTTTCTATGTAGAAGAGAGAGAGAGATGGATGAGATGTGTGTCCAAATGAAGAGTGGACATCCTGTATTTATATGCAAACGTTTATGATGAATAGATGTGTCTATTGGGCTTCTGAGCCTACATAAGTTGCTAGCCGACTTTGACAATTTGTCCATAATAAAAATAAATTCATATCTCCATACATACTTATCAGAATCAGATGATCTTTAGATCAATCCTACACCTCTCGATGAGAGGAATCTAGATAAAATATTATCAACCATGAATAAGGTGATCCTCATGGAGTTTGGCCCTATTTGCCAATTTTAACACTCCCTCTTAACTAGGGCGAACTCCATCTGCAATTCGTCTGGCTGTTGCTAGTATTCATCCATCAATTGCACTACCCTGAATAGCTTGACCCCTGCTCTGCTCTTCTCTGCTCTACCTTTCTATGCTCTATTTTTCCTTGCTATGCTATGCTCTACTCTATTCTTCTATGCTCAAACTACGAAGAAGAAGAAGAATTGATCGAGGATGTATCATACCATCCTCTACTGATATGAAGTTAGTCTCAGAGTGTGTATCAATAGTCCCAGACCAGTCCTCTACTGAACCGAAGTTAGTGTCATAGTGGGTACCACTCTCACTGCTCTTAGACCAGTAACATTGATCCTAGAATAATAAAGGTCATCCTAGCATAGGGAGTATAGTAGATACAACGATGTGTCCATCAATACTACTATTGTCCCTATCCTCATTTCCCTGCTTATTGATCAGATGAGAGGTACTTCCCATGAGTCCCAGGCTACATGGGTAGGATGCCTTGACAGGAGAACTAATAATCTTGTCCACAAGAGAGTGAATCATCTTGTCCCACAAGAGAGCGAATCATCTTTCCCATAGGAGAACAAATCATCCTGTCCACAGGAGAGAAAATCATCATGCCCCAGAAGAGAGAGAATAATCTTGTCCACATGAGAGTGAATAATCTTGTCCACAGGAGAGCGAATCATCCTATCCCATAAGAGAGCGAATCATCTTGTCCACTAGAGAGCGAATCATCCTTTCCATAGGAGAGAGAATCATCTTGTCCCACAAGAGAGCAAATCATCTGGTCCATAGGACAGTGAATCATCCTATCCACAGGAGAGCAAATCATCTCATCCGCAATTGCCATGCAGAACACATCATCTACGCCCACAGGAGAACTAATCATCTTGTTCCATAGTCGCCACGGGGTGTCACAGGGGAAGGTTGAACCTTTTACCCTGTACGAAGTGAACCAACAGGGGATGGTGAGTTACCCTATGGTCATGTGTCACTCCAAGAAGTACCTCACGCGCCCTCGGAGCTCCTAGAGCTTAGTACGTCATACTTGACCCTCATTGGAGGCTCTCTGAATGACACCAAGTTGTTCTCGGAAAGTCAGGAATTTGACCTTTCCTAGGGGCTTTGTCAAAATGTCAGCAACTTGTTCATCTGTACCAATATGTTGGAGCCTTATTGCTCCTTGTTGCATCATATCTCAAATATAGTGGTACCTGATATCAATATGCTTGGAGCGATCATGAAATAAGGGATTTTTTGATAAACAGATCTTGCTCTGGTTGTCACATAGAATCATGGTGGTATCCAATGTAAATAAAAATGGCTTACTGAAGAGCTTTTATAACTAGACTACATCACAAGAGGCCATGCTAGCAGCAATATAATCTGCTTCGGTGGTGCTCAAAGCCACTGACTTCTGCTTCCTACTCATCTAGGATATCAAAATAGATCCCAAAGAGAAACAACACCTGGAAGTGCTCTTTTGGTCGACAGCACTGCCTGCCCAATCAACATCAATATACCCAAGTAGTCTCACATCTCTGGCAGTGTATCTTAACCCATAAGTAATTGTGCCACAAAGATATCTCAATATATTCTTGGCACCAATCCAGTGTATATGGTGAGGTTCAACCATATGTTGACTCAACGTGTTGACTGCAAAGCATATATCTTGACGGGAGTTCACTAAGAACATTAGTGCTCTGACGAGTTGATTATACTTGATGGCATTTCATAAAACAGGTCCAGATGCACTACTAGTTAACTTTTTGAATTTAAGCTCCATCAAGGTAGTTATGGTCTTGCAGTCCACCATACCAAATATTTCCAATATCATCACCACATATTTTCCTTGAGATAGGAAAATTTCCCTTGACTTTTGCCAAACTTCAAGTTCGAGGAAATAGTGCATTAGTCCTAGGCCCTTCATTTCAAATTTAGAAGCCAACTCCCTCTTACATTTGTGAAGGGGAGGGTCTGCACTTATTAGAAAGAGGTCATCAACATACAACACCAGTATGAGAGGTTTGTCATCTAAAACCTTAGAGTAAAGGTTAGGATCAACTTCACTCCTAGTGAATCCCAACTTCATTAAGTAGCTGTCGATCCTCTCATACCATGCTCGGGGTGCTTGCTTTAGCCCATAGACGGCCTTCATCAACCTGCACACATGAAATTTTCAAACATAAATCTCAAATCCTTCAGGTTGTTGTATGTAGAACTCTTCTTTGATCAAACCATGCAAGAACACAATATTAACATCCATCTGATGTAGTTTCCATCCTTGTGAAGCTGCAAGGGCTATGATTGAGCAGATGGTATTATATCTGGTAATAGGTGCAAATATCTCATCATACTCTTTTTCTTTCAGTTCCCTGGTGTCAGCTTCTTGAGAGCACCTCACTGTAGGAAGATTGTTCACCTTCCTAAGAGCCATATCTTCGTCAAAGGTGACATCATGACTAATCATGACTTCCCTTTGATCGGCTAAATAAATTTTATAGCCTTTAGTATTTTCACTATAGCCCACAAATATTCCTTTCTTTCTAGATGCACCCAATTTATTCCTTTCCTCTTTCAGCACATGAAAATATATAGGGCTTCCAAAAATTCTGAAATGAGATATATCAGGTTTCTTACCGGTGACCATTTCCTCAGGAGTTTAGGAATCCAATGCTTGTTGGGGGCATCGGTTTTGTATATATACGGTGGTGTTTGCAGCTTCGACCCATAGAAACTTCAGAAGTCTTTGATCATGAAGCATAGAACAGATAGCTTCCATAATCATACAATTCCTCCTTTCTACCACACCATTCTGTTCAGGAGTGTATGGTGTAGTAGTCTCCCTCTTACTGCCAGCCGCTTTAACAAAGTCATGTAACTCATTAGATTCATATTCAGTCCCATTATTAGTCCTTAAGATCTTGATCTTCTTTTCGGTTTGATTCTCGATTAAGGCTTTGAAGTGTCAAAACCAGGAGAACACTTCATCCTTCTTTTTTTCAAGAAATATATCTCCACCTTGAAAGAATAATCATCTGTAAAAGTGAGGTAATATGAATATCCTCCCAAGGAGTTCGCAAGCATCATACCAGATATGTCTAAGTGAACTAACTGCAATATACCAGAGGTCTTGCTTTGGCTTGAGGGGAATGGTCCCCTTTTATCTTTCCTTCAGCACATCCAAGACATACACCTTCTTGCTCTATTCTAAACTCGAGCATCCCGGTCACCATTTTTCTTACATCAGGTAGAGCTTTATAGTGAATGTGAACAAACCTTTGATGCCATAGTTTGGATTGAAGAGATGTGTCGCAAGACATGACACCTAGCTGATTTCCTTTGACCTGATATAATGAATCAACTCGAAACCCAAGAGTGAAAGCATCTTTAATATTGTTTTTCCATACACGTACCTTGCCATCGCTGAAAGCCACATTGTAGCCTTTGTCTTCCATTGTCGAAATGGACACCAAGTCCTTTTCGCGATTAGGAACATATAATACATCCTGTAGGTGGATTGTATTACCTTGACTTAATTCAAGAGAGACGTTTCCTACACCTTTCATGGGGTATTTCATATTCCAGACTTTCCTTTGATTTAGACTCAGAATTGTTTCTTCTTTTAGCATGAGAAGAAAAGGTAGTGGGATGACCTTTAAGTGTGGCCATTTCCTATTCTTCCATCCTTTCTTTTTCTAGAGTGCATCTTGCCATTAATTCCTCAAATCCAGGAATTACATTAGTGTTGAGAAGAGTAGTACTAAATATATACCATTCAGATGGTATTCCTCCAAGAGTTGTGAGTGTCATTTCCCTGTCAGGAATTACTTCCCCAATAGATAGGAGATCATTCTTGATATTGGTGATTCTTAAGAAATATGATTGCATATTTTCATATTTTCCCTTCATAATTTCCTTCAGCTCATTTCTATGAAACAAAACTTGATTTGCATCATTAACTTTAAATAAACTCACCAATCTATCGTAGATTTCCTTGGAGGTGTTCAGCTCAGAAACATAGGCAACCAAGCACTAGTCGATAGAGTCCTAGATGATCTTCTTTGCTTTGACTTCTCCAGATTTCCATTTGTTCCTGGTAGCAACGGGTACATTTGATGGAGGCTCAACAATATTGCCTCTCACATGGTCCAACACTCCCTGATCATCTAAAGTCAGATCTAGAGACATCTTCCATCCGTGATAGTTATACTTCTCACGAAGCTTGTCTTTAGTGGGGAAGAGTGTTGAGGACCTTATATTTCTCCTAAGATAGCCTTGCCAATCTTTTCTTCGGTGATTGCTCTTACTCTTGCTCGGGCTTTGTCTTCACCTCATGTTATGAAACCAGCTCAGGAAAAGATAGAAAAGATAGATCAACGCCTTAGAATTCAGCCTCTTCAAGTGGGTAACCTCCTTTACATTACACAAATGAACCATTCTTGGATGATATAAATGAAAAGGCTTCCTTTCTATATATAGGAGTCTAAGGGGTCATAATATAATCAGAGCCGACATAACAATAATAATGTAAGGGCACAATAATAACAATAGTGGGCTTCTATGTAGCCCAATAATAAAAATATGGGGACTACATGGGCACAACAATATAATAAGTGGGTTGTACTAATAACAATAAGGGGTTATACTAGTAGTATAGTGACCTAACATGTCCCTCTCCTTCAAAAATTTTTGTCCTCAATGCTTGAGTAGTTATTGATGCTGTTATATAAAATTCTTGTTCTCCCATGTCGAATCTTCAACTGGTAAGTTCTTCAACTTGATGAGATACTCTGAAATTGATTGATTTCGTAGCTCTCAGGTTCTTGTTTCTGTGACTGTTCCAGGCTCTAATATGATTTTTCCTTCCTCGTCAAGTTCTGGCAATATTGTTTGAACTGGGATCTTCTGCAACTTTTGAATGAGTGGTCACACTTCTTCATCCTTCCTCCATTCGTACCTTGTTTTGTTTATCCAATCTGGTTGGATAATAGAAATGGCACACAACAATGCTTCCACATCCTCACCATTTCTTGAGAGTGCATTTGCCACAACATTTTGCTTCCATTTTTTGTAGATGATTTCAAAGTCATAACCCAACTTCTTTGTGACCCATTTGTGTTGTTCTTCAGAGGATAATTTTTGTTCTAAAAAGTATTTAATACTATCATGATCTGTTTTTTCCTTGAAGTGTCTTCCCATTAGGTAAGGTCACCATTTCTTAAGTGCATGTAGTATTTCCAACATTTCCTTCTCAAAAATAGCTTTCTTGAGGGACATTTGTTTGTATGTATGTAACCATAAAAATACCCAATCACCTACATCAAAACTTCTTTCATTGTGATGTTGATATGCTTGTTGTTTCATTCTAGTTTGCGCCAAAGTGGCATTATCCTTTAAAATTTGGAGAGCTTGTTGTTGATGGTCGATGTGGTCTTTCATTGCTTGAATCTTTTTCTTCCTGATATGTCCTTATATATTTAGAGTTTGAGGAGTGATAATTTCTTCTAGTGCATTAAAATATATGGTCAGATTCATTTTTTGATGCTCTACGTGATCTTTCACTTCTTGAACATTTTTCTTCTTGATATGTCCTTCTATCTTGAGAGTTTGAGGAGTGGTAATTCTGGCCGTTACATTACAAGATATGGTCAGATTCATTGCCTCTTTCTTGATGTGGTCTTTCACTTCTTGAACCTTTTTCTTCTTGATATGTCCTTCTATCTTAAGAGTTTGAGGAGTAGTAATTATTTCCAATGCTTTAGAATATGTGGTTGGATTCATTTCTTCTCTCTCCAGGGTTGGTTCCTAGTGTATATACTATTCTTTTAACGTTTCTTCATCATTTTCTTCCTCCTCTCCACAATCATGTAAAATAATTTCTTCTCAGCACACTTATGACCTTTAATGTATTTTTTATCACAATGGTAACAAATCCATTTTTCTCTTTTTTCTTCCAATTGTTGTGGTGTAACCCTTATAGGCTGTGGAAGGCTAGGAGAAACAACAATTCTATCTTGATAGTTGTGAGGGGTAGACTTCCTTGTTGCCATAATTTTTCTTTCCACTTTGTAACAAAGCCCTTTTTCTCTCTTTTCTTCCAATTGTTGTGGTGTTTCTCTAAAGAAGGTGTTGTATTTTGTATTCTCATAATGTGCTATAATTTCCTCTATGAAACTTGACCACATAACAAGTGGTTTGTGAAAGCAATGCCCTTTATACCATAAAATTTTATTTTGTTCTAAATATGAAGATGCAATACATACCTTTTGTAACAATGGTACACCATATAGATCAAAATATTTCTCCATCTATAGTATCCAATTTACCAAATCCTTGCCATCAAAAATCCTCATCTCGATTATTCTTGATTTTAGGAGCTTGACCTTGAAATGATTGTAACTCTGTAATTTTAGATCTCCGCATTCTAAAATTTCTTCCTACGGTAGCTCTCTGAGTTATCTTTCTAACCCCTCAAGTCTAATCAAATTTGACTATCCAAGAAGGAGTTATGCCAAATCTCCCATGGTGGCCTGATTATAGACTAGTTCAATAGAGAACTTGTATGACATGCCACGTCTCACTGTTTGGACCTTAGTACTTGAAAATGATATACACAAAACTACAGGAAGTCCTCTTTCTAAAACTTCTTACAAAATTTCAATCCTATGCCTAGAGAGAAAGTTATAATGATTTTACAAGGTGACCACTTTGGAATGTAATTCGAGGGTCTACAAAAACCCTAACATCCTCAGATTATATCTCCGAAAATATAGTGAGACAGGATCTGAAATTCGGAGCCGAGGTTCATACTGATTTTGTCTAACATCAGTTTTTTTAGCTTTTGAAACTTCGTAGTGAAAGCATTATAGCGAAAATCTCACGATGACCTATTTTAGTTGAAATTCTAGAGCTTGGAAAAACCCTAAATTCTTTAGATCCTATATCGAAAAATATAGCGAGATAAGCTCTGAAATTTAGACCCTGGGTTCAATGCACTTTCATCTTAAATGGTTTTTTTTTTTTTTATATTTTGAAACTCTGTAGCAAGAAAGTTATAGAGAATATGCCATGATGACATTTTTGGAGTAGTGAAACCATAGAATCCAAAGCTTTGATACGAAATTTTATGGAACCAACTCACAAAAAGATAGAAAAGATAGATCAACACCTTAGAATTCAGCGTCTTTGAGAGGGCAACCTCCCTTACACTACACAAATGAACAATTCTTGGATGTTACAAATGAAAATAGTTCCTTTCTATATATAGGAGTCTAAGAGGTCATAATATAATCAGAGTTGACATAACAATAATAATGTAAGAGCACAATAATAACAATAGTGGGCATCTATGGCACACAATAATAACAATATGGTGACTACATGGGCACAATAATATAATAAGGGGGTTATATTAATAATAATAAGGGGTTGCACTAGTAGTATAGGGACCTAACACCTCAACTCTGATACCATGTTAAGTTATGGTATGTTCTATGCTTAGAGCAGTTTACTTATCTTTATTTTTATGTTTGACAGATTAGCAATCACATGTACATAAGTAAAGTGTAGGTAGAACATTAAACGATCAATAGAAAACAAGCCAAGAAAAGAGACACAAGATGTGGCAGCTAGCTAGGGACAAACCCCAATATGGGGAAACACTTTGATCAAATATTTTTTTATCTTCAATAATTTAGCAGAGAGAAATAGTACAAAAGTCTGATTTATATCAGTAGCAGCAAACCTTAGATTCGGCATCAGCATCATCGGCATCAGCGGCATCAATATGATCAACATCAGCAACACTAGTATCATTGACATCAGCAGCATCAGTATCATCGGCATTAGCAGCGTCAGTATCATCGGCATCAGCGTCATCAACATCATCGAAATCAGCGGCATCACCATCATCGGCATCAACAGCATGAGTATCATCTGCATCGGTGGCATGAGCATCATTAGCATCAGCAGCATCAACCCTAAACTAGGGCATTCAATATCTTCCAAACCAAAGGTCAGATCACCTCAATTCCTGTGCCAAAAATTGTGGATTTCCAAGTAGAGTCAGCTTCACCTACTACGTAGTCAAGAGAGAGAGAATGTTGGTCAATGTTGGTCAAAGTTCCAATCTACAGTTTGTAAACCCGTAGAAAATAATGTCCTTCCTTTCCACGTGTGAGAGAGAGACCTATCTCCATAGGAGAGAGAGAGACTCTTTTATGCATAGAAGAGAGAGAGAGAGATGGATGAGAAGTGCGTCCAAATGAGGAGGAGACATGATGTATTTATATGCAAACGTTGATGATGAATAGATGTGTCTGTTGGGCTTCTGAGCCTACATAAGTTGATGGCCGACTTTGACAATTTTTCCATAATCAAAATAAATTCATATCTCCATAAATACTTATCGGAATCGGATGATCTTTAGATCAATCCTACACCTCTCAGCAAGAGGAATCTAGATAAAATATCAGCCATGAATAAGGTGATCCTCATGGAGTTTGGCCCTAGTTTCCAATTTTAACATGCTTAAAGTCAATGAATTGTTTAAGAAGTAATTAGTGTTGATCATTTCCCTTAACTAATGAGAATATAGTTTTCCTATGAGTCAACACATGATTCATCTTTGTTAGGTTTTTTATCTAGCAAATTCCCTTTAGCTTAAATTCCACTAGTATGTGCAGGAAATATATTATTTAATACATAAAAAAGCATTGTCAATACTATTAATGATAGAAACCTAGCACTTCTCAACACTTCTAGAACACACTAACATTCCTTTGCACCTTGTATGTCTTGGAACATATTTTTTCCTAGAACATATTTCCATGACCAGGACACCCAAGCATAGGTTGGCAGGCCCTATAATAGCATAGCACTCCCCTTGAATGTATTGTCAAGCCCTCTAGTCCCTAGCATGGACTCAAACACTTTGGCATGACATTACATACACTAGCACTTGGCACACATTGGCACTTGGCATGTATTGGAACTTACTGTTAGTGTGACTAGCATGCCCCTTTTGAAAAAGGTAAAGTCATGACTTATTAACCCTCTTATGTGTTCATTTCCTTGCATTTTTACCTGGTTCTCTTTTTTCTTCCTTAACACTCCTTAACACATGTTGGCACACCTTGGAACCTTGCATATCCTAACATTCCTTATCACCTAGTCTGTTTTGGCATGCTTCCAAATTATTTGGCACATGTTAGCACACCCTCAAACTCCTTACCATCCTCTAGAACTTATTGGAATGCCCTAATATTCAGTAGCATGCTTTAGCACTGCGTAGTATACCTCCTCACTCCCTCCTTAGCATGCCTAAGACTCATTGGAACTCCTTCCCACACTCTCATATCCATTCATTTTCCATGCATTTTAACATAGTCCTCCCTTGTATTTCCCTGGTACTCCCTAACTCCCCTTGGCATAAATTGGCACTCTCTTGTAGACCCTAGCCCTCTTTGATATGCCCTACCACTCCATAGCATGTGTAACATTCCTTGATGTAGATTGACACTTACAACGTGTTGGCACTTGGAAATTATTAGCATGTCTTGAATGGATAGAGATGACTTGGTATGCTTTGGCATGGCTTGTCATGGTTTAAGATTAAAGATGTGTGAGATCAATTATTGGAAAATAGGAGGGAAGTAACAGAGGAATTTTTGGCACTCATAATGCACTAACACTTGGAACTTGACATGTATTGGCACTTAGGGTTGGTTTTCTTAGCATGCCCCTCTCAGAATTAATAAATGTTGGTTAACTATAATAAAAATAAAGAGCTAACACTCCTCTACGCTCCCTAGAATTCCCTGGCACCTAGCAATATTCCTTAGAACATCTTAGCATACCTAGCATGTATGAGCACATATTTGCATTCCTTAGCACTCCCTAGCATTTTTTGGCACACCCTGGTAATCCCAAGTTGCATGTCATGATAGTCCTTGGAATGTATTGACACACATTTACACTTGAAAGACATTGGTACTTGGTACTTGTTAGCACCTAGTGTTCATGTGCCTATCACAACCCTCTTGAAAAAGGTAATTTATTCACTTATTAATCCTCTTATGTGTTCATTTCCTTGCATTTTTAGGTTGTATTCCCTTTTGTTTTCCTAACACTCCCTATTGTCCATTTGCACACACTGATACCTAGCACATATTTGTATCCCTTAGAATCTAGAACATATTGGCATGCCTTTACACTATATGGCACATTTTATCATACCCTATCATTCCATAGCACACCCTAACACTTCCAATAATTGCTTGGAATTGCCTAGAATACCTTATCACTCCATCCTTAGCATGCATGAAACCTCTTATTCACTCATTTCCATGAATTTTTACTTGGTGTTACCTTATGTTTCCTTGGCACTCCCTAACACTCCATGGCATGCATTAGCACTCTCTAACACACCTTAGCACTCATTGACACACCCTACCACTCTATAGCATTCACCAGCCATGCCCCTCTGGAAAAAAGTCATGTCCTAACTTATTAAACCTATTATGTGTTCATTTCATTTTATTTTATATACTTTGTGCCCCCTTTTGTTTTCCTGACACTCTGTGGCAGCATTAACACACTCTTGCAATTGGAACATCCTGTCACACCTTAACACCTATCATGTCTTGGAATTCCTTAGAAAATATCAGGTATTGACATTAATTCACATGCCTTGCCATTATATAACATATATTAGCAACCCCCAGTGCTCCCTCACACACATTGGAACTTCCTAACATGATTTGGAATTTCCTAGAGATATTCCTTGTCACTCACTAGCACTCCTTGACACACCCTTTTATTTGTTCATTTCAAATAATTTTGATTGGGTTCTCCATTTTGTTTCCTTGGAAGGCCCTAACACTCCTTGACAACACCTTTGCACTCTTCAGCATGCCCTATGCCACTCCATAACATATCCTAGCACTCCCTAATGCACATTAGTACAAGTGGGCACATGTTGGCACTTGAGAAGTCTTGGCATGCATGGAGATGCCTTGTTATTATTCTTTGTGCATTCGGGATTATTACCAATCCACAAGAAAATTAAATAATCTCTTGATGCTCCAAAATCAATATAGAGGATGTCGATAAGTAAGGAGATATGTGTAGACCAAAAGCATTGATTAAAGGACAATTGTTGAGATTGGTAGATTTTAAATTTGTTGTCTATTAAGCAAGGCCTATACAAAATAAACACAACGACTATATCTTGAAATCCAATTTGAAATAGATATTATTAATCCTAATGTGTAAACTCCCAACTGATTAGATACACATCAACGATGTCTGATGTGTCAACATCTTATGCATCAGATGAAATCAATGAATATAATTTAGGTGCATCCAAACCCTTATTAACTCAACAATATTAGATGAAATATATTCATGAGAGAGTTTCATTGAAACATGTGCAAGGGTATGAAGAAAATATTGGAACTAAGATCACAACAAACGGCTCTTTTCCCAACTCTCCCTTGAAGTCATGCACATTTTCCACTTGTTAGTAAGAAAAAACACTAGTGTCCAGCAGAGCATCCAACTGTTAAGTCAAGTGATAAATTTGAGAGGTTGAGGTCTAAAGGGTACAACACTTATTTGTATTAAATACCACAATATGAAACAAGGTTTGTATGGTGAGTTCCAACAAGTGAAAGAAACATTAGTTTCAAATGACAAATTCCAACATGACAACATATTGTGTTAATCACATGATACCCTACTGATAATGGAACTGAAAAAAAGGAGAATCACACTTAGCACCCATATGAACACCATGCCAAGAAATAAGAAATCAGGTGTTGAATGCACCGAAAACTCCAAAAGAGCGCACACAAATGTTGAGCATTATTGCTTTCCAAGTCAATTGCGTGCAATCTGTTTTGGTCATCATCACAACTTTTTTCGGTGGGAGCCATATATGGAATAGATGATCATGTATATGGAGAAAAATTTCATCATTTTATCAATGAGAATATATTTGGCAATTTCTACTACATATTATTACTTCCTTTTCAAATATTTTTAATCATTCTCACCAATTTTAAAAATCCATATATCATGCAATGAAATATATCCTTGCATTTTTGTTTAAAAATCCCTTATAGAAGATATAGCAAATTTATGACAGAGAAACCCTCAATTTTATGTCAAACAAGATCTTAAAAAAACCCCAACATGCCACAATTAAGGACAAGTGGGTAACTTTTGTAAGGTATTAGATTAATGTTCCAACAATTCTTTATAATTTCCTACTACAATTGTCAAGCTACAAATAAAAAGCATCCTATACATAAGTCACAAGTGTGAAGAAGATAGAAAGGGAAATCTCCATTATAATTGTAATCAAAATGGAGATTTGCATAGAAGAACTAACAAAAGAGATATTCAAATTTGAATATGAACCTATACCTTCAACTAATAGTGATAATGCTCAACACCTTGTAATGTATTATGTGGAAAAATGTTATTTGTCCAGTTGTTGTAGCATTTTCTCCTACATTAATTTTCTGGGCATTTTGAACATTTGTAAACTTTTAAGGCCATATCGCATTTTCCATGCTACATCAGTGGGATTTCGATTTTGAGTATACCCTTTTCAATATTTCATTGAACACCTTGACACCTTACCTTGCATTTTCTTTATCACCATGTGTTCCAACTCCAGTGAAAAATCCATGCATCTTTTAATAGATTCAACAACCTCTGTTCTATTTTTCTTTTCAATTGTTGGTGTGTACATTTTCATGATCTTGATAGCCATCTTTAGATTTTTCACCTCTTCCTGCAAGAAATACTTTAAACAACTTAAAGGAATATTCATTCTCCTTGAGATTTTTGTCAAGGGAAAAAATTGTTTTCTATATTCTTTGATAATTTTTGCAATTGTAGTGCAAGTAATTTCTTTCTGTGCAACGATGGCTTCCAACTATTTCCTTTGATATTATTTTGTTTAGAAAAAAATATAAAATATTTTATTTCTTTTCTAGAATTCTTCGAATACATATTTTTCTTTTCATTGTGCTTCTTTTTCTTTCCTTTCCTATTCAATACCCTCAACGGAAGCCATGAGAGCCATATTGGAAATCATGAAATATTTTTATACTTTGTCAAATATTGGAAGTCCAGAGAGCCATAGCTCAAGAGAAGAAGTTGTAGCCTTTCAACCTGCACAAATACAACACATTTTGGTCAGTGGTTGTCATTGATGTCAAACCAAGAAGCACCAGCGGCTACCCTGATCTTGGATGGGCATTCTAACTTGAAAAATAATACTATTCTAAGTCAAAGATCTCCTATATGGATTCTATTGATCGCGATGTTTCCATTGATATACGACACGCCAAGTAGTTCTTCATGGCTTGAGAGTTACTTGTGATTGAAGTTAGTAACCCCAGTAAGTGGGCTAAAACCCCATGGGGTTGTGGCATGTTATTCATCATTGGTTGTGGTCATTGAATAATCAATAATTAGTATTTTTTTATGCTCCTAAAATCCTTCCAACATTCACTTGTTGAGGACACTCTTGACTCAAGACATTTCTACAAATAGTGACCCTCATATCCTCCTCTAGCAAGCACTTTTCAACGAACAATCTTGTGAGAAGACCCCTATAATCTTTTAGCCCTCATGAGATTCTAACGTAGCCTCTGTTGCAGGTATTTTAAGATTTCATTGAGGTCTGGTTAGGGCACAAAATTATGATCAAGTTTGAACGTCTCCTTTGAAGCAAGTTTACTTGCTTCAAATAGGCTCCTTAATTCCATGTCAAATAGGTGACCTCGGGAAAATCGTCATAAATTTCTCTCTGAGCATTTGATTCAAATTTTGTAAACAGTGACAGAAAGAGGATGGACTATAGTTTTTTCGGTATCATTTTCAGGGGTGAAGGTCAAAGCTGTCACACATGGCACTTCGTAAAAGTTCACTCTATTGAACCAATATATAATCATGCCATTGTGGGAGATTGGGCGTAACTCTTTGTTGAAGAATCCAATATTTATTAGACCTGTGGGGTTAGAAATAGGACTCAGAGGGCTATCATCAGATGAAATTTTAGACCTTCGAGATCTAAAAAGACAGATAAAATAGATTCAATATCGATCTCCTAGAAGGCAAGAAAAAGTATGCATTCAAGGATCATTGTAGTAAGCAACACACATCAACAGTGAAGGATAATTTGCTACAATAGGGTATGTATGATTAGTGTTTGCATTTGAATTTTGAGTATCATCTCTGACATATGTTTTTGCAGGACAATGTAAGTATATTGTTTTGTATTTGTTTGGGCCTTGCTTGTTAATGCATGTGCGGGAAGGATGACACTTTAGAACAACTCAAACACATACTAGAAGGAAATGCAATGCCAAAGTACCATTACTTGAAGTAAGAAAAATAGTACCTCAACATCTGTAATTTATTGAAGAAGCAATGTCAACTCAATTGTCGGGCCTTCTCAAAAAGCTAGTGTTGTAAAAGTGTCATCATTGTAAATTTCTAAAAGAGTCATCATTGAAAGAGTCATTATTGTAAAAGAGTCAATCTACATAGAGTCAAAGAGACATTATTGGGAGGTATAGGAGTCACTATTGGGATGATGTCATGGTTCAGTTGTACGTCATAGCGTGATTGGGTAATCGGTCAAGTACAAGAAAATCATTGTAAATTATATTGTATCATGGATCATTGTCCCTGGTACAGGAATCCACACTCTTGTTTCATTTCTGGTCATTATAGGGTGGTAGGGGGGTGCTAGTTAGGTGCATGAAATTGCCTATAGGTTAGAGCCTATGAATAATTCAAGGTGGTAGGTTGGTATAGGATTTTGGGGCATCTATTTAGTTGACTACTCAAGAAACCAGATTGTTTGTGCATCCTTCCAGTGAGATCTATAGAAAAGTGCTTTTCTAAAATTCTAGGCAGTTGTAACTTTTATTTTAGTTGGGGCTGAAGATTAAATAATTTATTAGAAAAATGTTCGATGCCTTTTTATCTGGAGGGGGTTTTCCACTTAAAATTATTGTGCCTATTGTATTCTTTTGTTTATTGTTGTTATTGGATAAACATTAGTTATAATTGAAGATTAACTAATGCAATGAAAATATTTAAAAGTGCTAATTGCTAAGGAATATTGATTCACCCCCCCTCTCAGTATTTCCAACAATTGGTATCATAGTTTGGTTCCTTCAATAACAGTCTAACAACTAGAAGGAGATAATGGGTTATACCAAGAATAGAGTTCCTTTATTCAATGGAAATAACTATGCACTTTGGATTGGAAGAATGCAGGTTCATTTGCTGACAAAAGGATACAAAGTATCAGAAATTGTTGAGAAAGTCTTCACATCAACCCCGAATGAACAATGTAAGAAAAATATGGTATATGATGCAATGGCTAAAGATCTTATGATTAGTGAGCTTATTGAATCTTTCTATCTTAAGGTGTTGAGTTGTAAAACTGCTAAAGAGGTATGGGATAAGCTGGAGAATATATATGCAGGTGACTCATAGGGGAAAGAAGCAAAGCTTCAAATTTTTAGGGAAAAAATTGAGCAACTAAGAATGAAGGAAGATGAAGATATTGTTGCATACTTTTAGCGTGTTGATGAAAAAATTGATACATTAGAAAGTTTGGGAGAAATTGTTAACACAAAATTTGTTTTATGAAATATCCTTAGAACCTTTTAAGTAAGATTCAACCCAAAGGTAGATATCTTCGAAGATAGATCGAATCTGACCAATCTCAACATAGATGAATTGCATGGAATTCTTACATCATATGGAATGAGGATTGAAGAAGAGGATGTCATATCTCACTTATAAACAAAATTTTCTAAATCCAAGAAGACTATTAAGGACAAGCAGACTTTGAAAGCAAAAACTTGCAGCTAAAAGGATGATGAAAAGGAAGAAGATGAAGAAGAATTTTTAGACAAACAATTTGCCTACTTTACATAGAAAATGAGAACAGGTACACGAAAATTCAAAGGTAAACTTCCATTAATATGGTTTGATTGTGGTGAGGTTGGGAATTTTGTAGCCAAGCTTCCTCACAAAAATGGGGTTGTTATGAAGGGAAAGAAAGTTCCTAGGAAGTACAACAAGAAAGGAAAGAAGAAATGGTTTAAGAAGATTTTCTTTTCCCAAGAAGATAGCTACTCATCTGACGAATATAGTGATAATTAAGAAGAAATCAATGGAAGAGTATTGTTTATGGCCAAGCACAATAAGCAAGAGGCATTTGACAAATAATGTGAAGAAGAGATGACAGAGATTGAATTTCAAAAAGAAATGATCATGGTTATCTAAGAGCTCAAGGACGAAAAGAAGCACGTCAACACTTTTGAAGATGAATTAAAGACAAAAGGGGAAGAGGTCCTAAATCTTAAAATCAAGGTTGAAAAATAGAAATGAATTGAAGAATCGCTCATGAACGAATTAAAGGAAAGGACGAAGGAAAGGGAGGCACTGGAAGCTGAAATAGTCTCTCTACGAAAGGAAGTAAATAATGGAAAAACTCTTCAAAACTATGCCAACAACTCAAAGGCATTGGAAGAACTCAGCAATCAATGATCATGTAGTGGCAACAGTGGTCTTGGTTACAAAGAAAAATATCAAAAGGAGTCAAGTCCTTTTATGACAACAAAAGAAGATGGATATGTAAAATCTACCAAGTAGGTATATATCTTAGCTAAATCAAGAGATAAAGACTCGTAGGAAGAACCATGGAAAATAATTTCTCAAAGAATATTTCCTTCCAGGTATCAAACTATCTTTTATCATCATTGTTATTCATGTGGAAGGTTTGGACATAGAGTTTTAGAATTTCACATGTATGTTTGGAATGAATATAGCTCTAGGAGATCTTTCAGAAGTGGATATTCCAAAAATCAGTAGAATATCAACAGATTTCATCATTTGACAGATGATTTCAAATATTACAAATGTAACAATTTTGGACATCTAGCTAAAGATTCCAGACTTGGAAGATCTTCAAAGGAATTTTTGCAAAATTAGAATGAAAAAGTATGGAAAAAGAAGGCTAAAAAATGTGTTATGGCTCTCAAGGAGTAAAGCAATAGAAACATTGGTATGTTGACAATGGTTACTCAATGCATACAACTCGAGATAAAACTAAGTTCATATCCTTGAAAGAAAACAAGGATGGAACATTATCTTTTGGAAATGATGGATCTTCGAACGTCATAGGAGCAGGTATGGTTTCACTCAGAAGCAAGGATGCATTAGCAAAGGATGGGTTGTTGGTTGAAAATATGAATCAAAATCTGCTCGATGTTAGACAGATGTGCGATTAAGGACACACGATGCTATTGAAATATAAGAAATGTGAAATAAGGAAACAAAAATTTGGAAAAATTGTGGCTACAACAAGCATAGCTCCAAATGACATATACATTTTAGACGAAACACCTAAAAGCTGATTTTTGATAAAAGGAGATGAAATTTGGTTTTGGAACAAACGAATGGGACATATAAATTTCTACAATTTACTCAAGATCAACAGAAAGGAAGTAGTAAGAGAAATGCCTAAAATTTCAAAAAGTACCAATACAATATGTCAATCATTTTGGCATGACAACCTAACAAAAGTTGAGCTCAAGATAGAGGAACACTTTGTGTCATTTCCATTGGAATTAATACATACTGATCTATGTGGTCCTATAAGAACAAAAGGTTTAGACAGTGAATTATACTTTATGCTAATGATAGATGATTAAACCAGAATGACAACCGTCAGTTTCTTAAAGAAAAAAATTGAGGCATTTGAATGTTTCCAAATCTACAAGGAATTGGTTGAAAATGAAACCGATTTGAAGATCAAATGTTTAGAAACATATAATGGCAGAGAATTCACACCCAAACCATTGCAAAAATATTGTGACGAAAATGGAATAAAAAGGAATTTCTCAACAGCCAAAAGACCACAGTAGAATGGAGTTACTAAAAGAAAAAATAGAACTGTATAGGAAATGGCTAGAAAAATGTTAAATGACTCAAAATTGGATGATAAATTCTCAGTTCAAGAAACTGATACAGTTGTGTTCATTATAAACAAAGGTCTACTCAAGAAAAATTCTAACATGACTCCGTACGAACTCAAGAAGGGAAGATCGACTAATGTAAAATACTTCAAAATATTTAGAATTCAATGCTACATCAAAAGAGAAGACCAAAAATTGGCAAGTTTGATTCCTATGTTGATGAAGGTATTTTTGTTGGTTATTCACACAAAAAGAAAGGCTTATAGATGTTATAGTCTGAGGCAAAAATATATAGTTGAAGTCATAAATGTTACTTTTGATGAAGACTATGTTCTAAAGGATAACAATGAGATCAACTCTGAGGGGTTTGAGGTAGAACCTATGAAGGATGAAGAAGAATGTCCATAACAAGACCAATCAAATAAGGAAATAACAGTCAACCAAGAGTAAATAAAAAAATGATGAGAAGGATGTTCAAGAAACCTATCCAAAAGATTGAAAAGAATGGCTTCAAAAGAATCATTCATCAAATCAAATCATCGACAACATAAATGAAGGAATTATAACCATAAGAAGTCTACAAATTTGTTCATCACATCAAGCTCACCTTTCTCTTTTAGAAACTTTTGAGACTAGCAATTTTGAGGAAGCTAGCCAAGATGAACATTGGGTAGCAGCTACGAATGAAGAATTGGATCGAGTTGAGAAGAATGACACTTGGGAATTGGTTCCATGACCAAAGGATAAAATTTTTATTGGAACTAAATGGGTCTTTAGAAACAAATTAAATGAGGATGGACAGGTATCCAAGAATAAGGCAATATTCATCTACAAAGGATATGCACAAGTAGAAGGAATTTATTTTGAAGAAATATTTCCTCCCATTACTAGAATGGAATCTATGAGGATGTTTCTAGCTTATTCATACTCAAGAAAATTCAAGATGTACCAAATCGATGTTAAGTCAGCCTTTCTAAATGGTGAATTACAAGAGGAAGTTTACATTTAACAACCTAAAGGTTTTCTTCTCTCTAATGAGGAATACTACATCCACAAATTAAATAAGGCAACATATGGTCTCGAGCAAGCTGCTAGAGCTTTGTATGCTAGTAATGATGGATATATATACATCAACAAGGATTCAAGAAATCAAGCACAAAAAAAATTATCTATGTGAAAGTGGTTCAAGATAACCTAACAATTGTTTAGGTATATGTGGACAATATAATATTTCGAAGAAATGATGACAGATTAAGTAAAAAATTTACCACAAATATTCAAAGTGAGTTTGAAATGTCTCTACTTGGCAAGTTGGCATACTTTTTAGGGCTTCGGATATCTTAGTAAGATAAAGGGATATTTATATCTCAAACCAGGTACATAAGGGAAATGCTCAAGAAATTCAAGATGGAAGATTGTAAGCATGTCCTTACCCCAATGGTAATAGGTTGCAAGTTAAGTTTAGAAGATTCATCAAAGGATGTGGATCAAAGGTTGTACAGATCTATGATTGGCAGTATTATATATGTGACAACTTCTCAACCAAACGTAATGCAGGAGGTTGGACAAGTAGTAAGATTCCAAGTAGCACCAAAATAATCTCATATTATTGTAATCAAAAGAATTATTCGATATCTTAAGGGAACAACACAATATGGTTTATGGTATCCCAAAGGAAATGATGTAGCTATATAAGATTATACAAATGCAGATTGGGCACGAAATGTTGATGATTGAAAGAGTACTAGTGGAGCAACATTCTATCTAGGTGGTTTCCTTGTTTCATGGTTAAGTAAAACGTCATCTTCAATCTCGTTACCCATAGTCAAAGTAGAATATGTCATGAGAACAACTTGTTTTACTCAAGTTCTCCAGATGAAGCAAACTTTTTAAGATCTTTAATTCAAGTTTGATAAGCATATTCCAATATTCTCTGATAACACCAATGTTGTGAGTATCTCCAAGAATTTTCTGATGCATTCCAAAACAAAGCACATTTCAATCAAATATCATTTCGTTAGAGATCAAGTTGTTGAAATTAATATCAATCTTAAGTATGTTGGCACAAAGGAAAATTATTCGGATATATTTACGAAATCGTTACCTCATGAAGCATTTGAGTATCTTCTCCAAAAGCTTGGGATTCTCCCAAGTTCTCATTAAACTCTTTCTTTTATCTAACTAAGTAGAAAGGGGGAGTGGAGGTGTCTATAGGTCTGCATGATGATAGTTTGTTAGGGGGAGTTACCTTTTTCCATTGATGAAAAAGGGGGGTAGAAGTCAGTAGCAGGAGGTGTCATGATCGCAGGGAGAGTACTTATGTTACCATCAATTCCAAAGAGGAGATTGTTGAACAACAGTTATCATTGATGTCAACACAAGTAGCACTAGGGGCCACCCTAATCTTACATGGAAATTTTCACTTGACAACTCATCCTATTCTATGTCAAGGATATTCCAGGTGGATTCTAATCATCAAGATGTTTCCATTGATATATGGCATGTCACATAGTTCTCCATTCTTTGAGAGTTTTTTGTGTTTGAATTTAGTAACCCTAATTAGTGGGATAAAACCTCGTGGGGTTGTGGCATGGAACTCATCATTGGTTGGTCATTGAATAGTTAATAATTAAAAATTATTTATGCTCCCAAAATCCCTCCAACATTCACTTGTTTAGGACCCTCTCAACTCAAGACATCTCTATAAATAGTGACCCTCATATCCTCCTTTAGTAAGCACTTTTCAATGAACTATATTATGATAAGACCTCTATAATTTTTCAGCCCTCATGAGATTCTAAATAAGGATCTGTTGCAAGGAGTTTAAGTTTTCATTGAGGTCTAGTTAAGGCATAGAATTATGATCAAGTTTGAAGGTATATTTTGAAGAAAGTTTAGAGTCGTCGATTCTAGGATTTCACTACTTAAAACATGCTCCCAGATTCCATGTCAAACATGTAACCTAGGGAAAATTGTCATCACTTTCTCTCTGACCATTGGATTCAAATTTCATAAAGAGTGATAGAAAGAGGATAGAATGTAGTTTTTTGGGTAATGTTTTAAGGGACAAAGGTCGAAATAGTGACACATGGAACTTCATACAAGTTCACACTACTGAACTAGTATATAATCAAGTCATGGTGGGAGATTGGCCAAAACTCTTTCTTGAATAATCCAATCTCAATCAGACTGATGGGGTTAGAAGGAGGACTCATAACGATACCCCAGGATGAAATTTCATACCTTGGAGTTTCGAAATTACATAGATACAATAGATTAAATATCGATCTCCTGGAAGGCAACAAAAAATACGCATTCAAGGATCACTATAGGAAGGACCACACATCAATAGTCAAGGGTAAGTCTACTACATCATTATATGTATGATTAGTTTTTGCATTTGAATTTTGAATATCATCTTTGACATATGTTCTTGCAAGACAATGTAACTATATTGTTTTATATTTGTTTGGGTCTTGCTTGTTAATGCATGTGCAGGAAGGATGGCACTTTAGAACAACTCAGACACATAATAGAATGACATGCAATGCCAAAGTACCATTACTTGAAGCAAGAAAAACAATACCTCAGTAGTTGCAAGTGATTCGAGAAGCAATGTCTAGTCAAGTGTGAGGTCTTGTAAAAAATCCATTGCTTTGAAAGAGTCATCGTTTTAAATTTGTAAAAGAATCATCATTGTAAATTTGTAAAAGAGTCATCATTGAAGGATTCATTGTTGTAAAAGGCTCAATCTGCATAGACTCAAAGAGGAATTGTTGGGAGGTATAGGAGTCACTGTTGGGATGATGTCATGGATGGTTACAGGTAATAGTGTGATTGGGTAATTGGTCAAGCATAAGAAAATCATTGTAAATTATATTGTATCATGGATCATTATCCTTGGTATGGGACTCCACACTCTTGTTTCATTTATGGTCATTATAGGGTGGCAAGGACATGCTAGGAAGGTGCATGAATTTTCCCACAAGTTGGATCCTGTGAACACTTCATGGTGGTAGGTTGGTCTAGGATGTTAGGGAATCCATTCAGTCTAGTACTGAAGAAGCTAGGGCATTGGGGCATCCTTCGAGTGGAAGCTAGAGAAGAATGCTCTTCTAGAATTCTAGGAAGTTGTAACTTTCATTTCAGTTGGGGCTAAAGATTAAAGAATTAATTAGAAAAGAGTTCCGTAGTTTTTGACCTGGATGGGGTTTTCCACCTAAAATTCGTGTGTCTATTGTGCTCTTTTTCTTACTATTGTTACTAGATAAACATTAATAATAATTGAAGATTAACTAATGCTCTGAAAAAATTTAAAAGTGTTAATTCCTAAGGAATGTTGATTCGCCCCCTATTAGTATTTGCAACAAAACCTTTGTCTTTCTACACATCAGAATGAAACCCACATCCCTCGAGATGCTCAATAAGATGGTGGTTCAACTTACCCCCCTCTAGCTATAACTCCCAAAATTTTCCCTCTTTTTAAAGTCTGCCACCAGTGGTATTTTCCCTTTGACTCCAACTAGTTCATATTTTTTAATTGTGTTTTTCTTTGGTTTGGGTCACTATCAAGGGAGAGATCTAGCTGGTTGATTATTGCAATGACCCAAATCTAGAAGGAATTTTTTTTGCGATGCTAATTTGTAGATCGGGGCTTGAAGGAAGCATGGCATAGGGTTTTGTGATTCCACTTAGATGATCAGGGCTTGGAGTAAGAATGGCATGGGATTTTATGAATCCATTCGGAGGATCAGGGCTTGAAGGAAGCATGATATAGGTTTTTGTCACTCCACTTACTAACAAGGTCTTGCTTATTTATGGAGATTCACACATAGAGGGTTTTCATTGGTGGGTGTTATTCAAAGAAGTAATAGGGTTACAACTGGAGATTTGGGTCATCACACTAGCATCATCAATTTTTTGGACTCTTTATCTACTGGGGTTTGCATTCCTTAAAGGGTTTCTTGTTTCCGCCTTTCTCCCCCCTTTCTTGTCTGCCTTTGATGATCCACTTGGTTGTGGGCCGCTAGCCGAGGTTTTCTCCTTGGGGTTATCTGCCCCATGTATTTCTCCTCAAGGGTTACTAATTTCTCATACATAGCCCTATCTTTATGGTAGTCTTCCATTTTCATTTATAGACCTAAATACCCTTGCATCATATGGGAATGCTTCGCCCTCTTCACCTCTAGATCTCTTTATCGTGTCAATCAATGTTACAGGATTTATTCCTTCTAGTTCACTATAAATTTCTTCTCCACTTAACAGTCATACCTCTATGAATATTTCTTCTCCCATGCTCCCCACACCAAACTCATTGAAACCTCCTCCCTTGAACAGAATCTCCCACCCCCCCCCGTAGCAACCCATTTATTCCCTTGAGTCGGACCCTCAATCTACTACTTGAAAATCAAAGAACCCCTTTGAAATGAAAAGAAGGGCCATCTCTCCTTCATTTTGGGTGATGGGATCAAGAAGAATGAATCCATTCAAATTTTTGAGCTTGCGTTAGTTGGTTGTGCTCGTGGCCATCGTTTTAGCAAGAGGATAATATCAGAATGGATGAAAAATGAGTGGAACTAGATTCAGTGATCTATGTTTCCTCCATGTTCTAATATCTCCATAGCATAGTCTTTTTTCCTTTATGGTACCTTTGAACTATAATCCTACATTAATACCTTCCATATACTTGATAAAAATGACCCAAAAAAGATGTTGCATTTGCAATACATATATTAACTAAAATTAATTTTGTTTTGAGGGAAGGAGTTTATCCTAGTCTATCATGAAGACCTTTTTGGCATTTCCCTCTCTTGCATTTGCTGCACCATCATTGGGAATTTTCTCGTTGAGACTTCAATGAGATTTTTCAGCTAGGAGTTCTTCAACTTCTACCAATAGACTAGCACTAACAATTTCTATACTCCTAGCCATCCCATCTACCTCCACCTTGATAATATTCCTTTCCACTCTTGCCTCCAAACATTCAAATTTTTCATATGATAGGGAAGAATTTTCCTCCCTATCATTCACCAACATCTCTATCTAGTGGGTCAAGTGGTTGAATTTTTCAATTACAAAATTGAAGAGAAACTTTGTTGCCTTCTTCAACATCTCCATATCAGACTCCAAGTGCTAGTAATCTTCCAATGTTGTCATTAACAATAACAAAACACTATGAGAATAGCACCAGGAAAAATGAAACAATGATGCCTAAATGTCCTATGGGACTAGCATATATAGACCTTCTCGACCTCCTTTGTCACCATTAAACAAATATCCTCACTTATCTCCATATTAACACAGGCTTGTACTTTCGAGGAAACCCAACCAACAATCCCTTCAACTAATTAATGGACCATTGAGGGAAGGAATGCAGGTCAACCTACTTCATTAATGCATTTTCTTCCCTATTTAAACACCTTATCACATGGTAAAGGGATATTTTACCAATGTTTTCCAACTAAATAATAATTCTTCTCACCACAAGGGGGGAGAAAGGGTGCTTTGTTAACTGAGGATTCATAATAATTCTAATGGCCATCTAGAGTCCGCAATAATATTCAGGTTTCTGATGCCTTTGTTCTTGGTGATTTCTAGTCCTCTGCACAATGATAGGAATTTGAATTTGTTGTTTGTGTTTGTGCCTCAATTCCAAGAATATATATTTTTTCCTTGTTCATTGGGGCAGTGTATCACCCCTCCCACTCCTATTGTCACTTATAATAATTAGATTCATCCTATAAGAAAAATAAAGTATTTTCACCTAAAACTTGAATCATAAGAATTAAACAAATACAATGAGGGTAATTAAATAGTAAAAAATTGATGTGTTTCTATATGAAATGCTTTTCAACGTGTTTTCTTTTTGTGCAAAAAAATCAAAATAATTGAAAAACTACATTTTTTAAAGAAGGCACTATCAATGTAGATTGAATATGATGAAACTCTTCATAAACTTGATAAAGAAACATTCTCTAATTGATCTTTTTTTCTCAAGTTGTACATGTCCTCACTCTAATCTTTTATTTTCGATCAGATTGTGAATGCAAGGCTATGATGCCTAATGCTCCACCTTTTCTTCATCTTCTACCAGAATCTTAATCCTAACACTAGAGAAAAACACAATAGTGTATTAAAAACTCCTTTTTTCTAGGATTACATGCCACAATGCTTTGGAAATATTGATTCATCTTTAGTGTTGATGTGATTCCTTTTCTTGTAATGCTAAATCCCCAAAACATTCTAATCCCATGTTTTCTCCATGCATTGTCTATGCATGTTTACCTTGTTCAACATTCAATGTGTATCTAAAACCAAATTATGCATAATCAATCACAATTCACCATGAAATTAACATTTTTTACATCGATTGTTAACTATTAGCTCATCAACTATTGCCTATGACACAAAAAAGAGATTGAAAACTAGAGTTAGACAACAAAACTCTAGTAATTAAAATATGTCAAAAGGATCTCATCGATCCATAGCATAACTCAAGAGATCTAGATAATCATTCAATACAAATCAATTCATATGAAATCATACAATATTTTTTGGGAACATGACGTATGAGATGTTCGCATTAAATGGGACTAGAAATTTATTTTCTAACCATTCCCATTATTACATTCTCATGCATAGGGAATTTATTTATACATTATGAGACAATCAAATACAAAACTCTCAAGATAAATTAATGTCCCATAAAAATAAAACAACATTCTAACTTTTACCTAAAATTGTTGAAATCTTCTATCCCAATAATGTAATTAGAAATTCTATATAATTATAAGGCACCGAGGAAACTAAATTCATCCTCTACAAATCTCTAAGGCCTTCTATAGGACAAATGCAGTTTTTGAACTAAATTTTTGAATGGATGTACCCATATCAATAGCTACTAATGTATCCTCATAGGCCACCCCATTTAGCAATAGTAATACAAATCTCCCTTACTTGGAAGGAAATCCTTCCATAATTCTCAGTTAAATCCTACCAAGCATGACAACTTTTGGTAAAATGATTGTTCACCCTACAAGATTCTACCTTCATGGCCTAATATAAGGCATCCCTCTATATCACCCATGTCTATTGAATTAATGGTACACTATTAAAGAGCAAGAAACCTTTGAATGATTCTTTCTTTGTGTTAAGTTTCATGGATAGTATAGGAAATTTTGTTTATCAAGTTTTGTACCTTTTCATCACCCTCCCAAGAACTTTCTCCAACCATTTTCTTAATCTCCTTTAGCTTAGTAATTTTTTTTCAATGATTATACTCTAGAACTTAGCTATAAATCCCACCTTTAATTCATTTGAGACGTTAGTTATGTTGTTGATTATTTGAGTTTGTTAAAACTCTAACAATTCAACTCCTCAATTCTCATTATCGCAAGAAGATAATGAGATGATTTGCTCATAAATTAGATGTTAGACCCCTATACTACTAGTGTAACCCCTTATTGTTATTAGTACAACCCCCTTATTATATTGTTGTGCCCATGTAGTCCCCATAATGTTATTATTGTGCCCCATAGAAGCCCACTATTGTTATTATTGTGCCCTTACATTATTATTGTTATGTCGACTCTAATTATATTATGACACCTTAGACTCCTATATATAGAAACGAGGTCTTGTCATTTGTATCATGCAAGAATTGTTCATTTGTGTAATGTAAATGAGGTTTCCCCCTTGAAGAGGTTTATTTCTAAGGTGTTGATCTATCTTTTCTATCTTTTTGTGAGCTGGTTTAATAACATTTGGTATCAAAGCTTTGGATTCTAGGTTTTCGTTGCTCCAAATAGGTTATCATGGAATTTTCACTATAACTTGTTTTCTGTGACGTTGCAGAAGCTAGAAGAAAACCCATTTGAGCCAAAATTGTTCTGCACTTTGGTTCCAAATTTCAGAGCTTGTCTCACTATATTTTCAGAGATGTGATCTGTGAAAGTTAGGGTTTTTGCAGACTCTTGAATTACATCCCAAACAGGTGACCTGGGGAATATCGTCATAACTTTTGTTCTAAGAATCAAGTTGAAATTTCGTAAGAAGTTACAGAAATATGATGCACTATAGCTTCTTGTGTATATTGCTGAGATCCAAAGGTCAAAATAGTGACATGTGGTACTTCATATAAGTTATCTCTTCTGAAAAGGTATATAATCAGGTCATCTTGGGAGATTGTGCATAACTCTTTCTTGAAGAATCCAATTTTGATCAGAATGGTGCCATTAGAAAGAGGACAAAGAGGGATACTTCAGGTCGCAATTTCATAATTGGAAGAATTGAAATTACAGAGTTATAGTTGTTTCAAGATCGAGCTCCTAAAATCTAGAAAAGGCGATATGAGGAAGCTTGATGGCAAGGATCCATTAAATAGGATACTACAGATGGAAAAATATTTTGATCTACATGAGGTGCAACTATTACAAAATGTATGTATTGCATCTTCATATTTATAACTGGATCAATTTTTATGGTATAAAAGGCTTTGTTCTTGTAAATCACATGTTACGTGGTCAATTTTCATGGAGGAAATGATAGCACATTATGAGGATACAAATCGAAACACCTTCAACTAATTGATAAATGTCAAATAAAAATGTTCAATGGTAGAGCACATTGAGGACTTTCAAAAATTGAATATAAGGGTAAATGATATTCTAGAGAAGAAAATGGTTGATGTCTTCATAGAGACTTTGAAGGATAACGTTCGAAACAAGGTTCATCTTTTGTATCCTGATTCATTGCAGAAGGCGTTCAGGTTGGCAAGAAAAATTGAAAGCGAAATTATGGAAACAAGGAATCTCACCACTCACAACTATAATTATGGAAGTGTTTTTTCTCCTATCCTTCCACAACGTACAATGTTTACACCACAAGAATTGGAAGAAGAAAGAGAAGAAGGGCTTTGTTACAATTGTGATAGTAGATACACTAAAGGTCATAAGTGTGTTCAGAAGAAATTATTTTACATAGATTATGAAGAGGAGGAAGAAAAGGATTAAGAAACATCAAAGTAAGAGGATATACACCAGCACCCAACCCCAGAGAGAGAAGAAATGAATCCAACCATATCTTGTAAATCATTGGAAAGAATTACCACTCCTCAAACTCTCAAGATAGTTGGACATATCAAGAAGAAAAAGGTTCAAGATGTGAAAGATGACATCAAGAAAGAAGAAATGAATCCAACCATATCTTGTAATGTGTTGGCCAAAATTACCACTCAACAAGCTATCAAGATAGAAGGACATATCAAGAAGAAAAATGTTCAAGAAGTGAAAGATCACATTGAGCATCAGGAAATGAACCCGACCATATCTTGTAAAGCACTGGAAGAAATTACCACTCCTCAAACTCTCAAGATAGAAGGACATATCAAGAAGAAAAAGGTTCAAGTAGTGAAAGCTCACATCGAGCATCAACAACAAGTTCTTCAACTTTTAAAGGGTAACACCACTTTGGTGCAGAATCGAATGAGACAACAAGTAGATCAACATCACAGTGAACGGAGTTTTGATGTAGGTGAACGGGTATTTTTACGGCTACATCTCAAGCAAGGTATTTATGAGAAGGAAATGTTGGCAATATTACATGCACCTAAGAAATGGCAACCTTACCCAATGGGAAGACACTTCAAGGTGAAAATGGATCATGATAGTCTTAAATACTTTCTAGAACAAATATTATCTTTAGAAGAATAGAAAAATGGGTTACAAATATGTTGGGTTATGCCTTTAACATCACCTATAGAAAAGGAAAGAAAATTTTTGTTGCAGATGCACTCTCAAGAAAGGATGAGGATGTGGAAGCATTTTTTTTGTTATTTCTATTATCCAACTAGATTGGATAAACAAAGCGAGGGATGAATGGAAGAAGGACAAAGAAGTGTGGCCACTCATTCAAAAGTTGCAGAATATCCCAATTCAAACAATACTGCCAGAACTTGAAGAGGAAGGAAAAATCATATTGGAACCTCAAGTAGTCATAGAGTATCTCATCAAGTGGAAGAACTTACCTGCTAAAAATTCCACATGAGAGGACAATAATTTTATATAGAAGCATCAAGAACTACTCAAGCATTGAGAACAACACTTTTTGAAGGAGAGAGCATGTTAGGCCCATATACTACTAGTGTAACCGCTTATTGTTATTAATACAACCCCCTTATTATATTGTTGTGCCCACGCAGTCCCCATATTGTTATTATTGTGCCCCATAGAAGCCCACTATTGTTATTATTGTGCCCTTATGTTATTACTATTATGTGGGCTCTGATTATATTATGACCCCTTAGACTCCTATATATAGAAAGGAGGTCTTGTCATTTGTATCATCCAAGAATTGTTCATTTGTGTAATGTAAAGGAGCTTTCCCCCTCGAAGAGGCTTATTTCTAAGGCGTTGATCTATATTTTCTATCTTTTTGTGAACTGGTTTCATAACATTAGAACTATAAGTTTATATTTTTTGGGCATTGTGCTTTCTTTATGTTTTATAATGAAAAAAATAAATAAATAATTAAGATAAACAAAGAAAATAAAAATAAATACATTATAGATACGTTATTTACAGTAAGCCATGTCATAGGTAAGAAGAAATAGAAATAGAAAAGAAAAATCAGATTCGATTAAAGCAACAAGCTAGTCAGAATCTATGCTGAAAGACCCTGAATTATGTAAATCATAAGTTGCGATAAATAATAGAAAAAAGGAGATATTGTTATTGTAAAATGTATAATAAAACGAAGTTATGCGAGATAAAAGAGTTGTAGAAAGAGGTTGATTTTATTAATGGTGAAAAGTACAGCAAAAATCTTGAAAAGGCAAGCTTCTGTGAAAGCTTTGACGAGTGATATCACAAAATATTACAATGTAGGCTAAATCATATACACAACCTTAGGAAATAGCCAAAGATGAAAACAAACCAAAATCCTTCATGCAAATGTAAATATGCCAACTTGTTTTCTCCAAAATGTTAGTTGTTAGAACTAGTAAAATGTAACCAAACCTTTAGACAGCGATAAATGAATCATAAAAACACAATATACCTAAACATTTCCTTGCAAATATTAATGGAGACACCCTAATTCATCTCCCTTTGGTGAAATAAAATTGTTGTTTCCATCATGATTATATTCTAACTTATAAGAAATCAAAATCAGAGGATAAATGAAAACCATAAATTCTATAACATATCTCTCTTCGCAATTCTCTTTCACTCCCACACATATATCCTTCCTCCATTTAAAGGGATGTTAACTAGTTTGGGAAGTTCCTTTGCTTCAAACATTTTATTTCATTTCTAATTGGATTGATTAGAAAGCAGGAGGAGGGAATTTTTAGAGGTTTCAATTAATAAATTAGTTTATGAGTTTTATTTTTTTTACTCGAATAGGTGGGGCCCTTGTTCTCATTTGATTGTGCTTATAATCCCTTTGTCCACAAGTATAAGAATTTATGTGACCGTAAATTTATCTCCACGCAATTATTAATCAAAATCATAATAATAAAGCACAACATATTAACGAGCATAACCCTTTACAACCGATTGAAATATGTGCCACATCACCAAAACTATTTCCACATATAATATCAAAAATAGATTAGCACATAAAAGATTAAACCCTTATGCCTCCCATCACGCCTTGTTTCTCCATAATCACAATCCATGTATTCCATCATAATAAATAATGTGTTGTGTATAAACAAATATTTCTATACATAATCATGAATCATTCCCTCCAAGAAAGATCCATACCAAAAATAGATTATCATAAATATCCACATGTATGGGATGTTTGTTGATGATGTTGGATCCCACCAACATGCAAGGGGATCTCCCTGATGAAAAGTTGCAATTAAACTTTGCACCATTTGGTGTAGGAGACCATTAGGAATTAAGGCGTGACTCCCACTTTTCTTACAGATTTTCCTTGGATGTGAGTAATGTGTGTGTACTTTTGGATGAACAAGCCAATATGATTTGTGGAATGTTTAGTTGTAGAAGGCATCTAGGTTCTACTACCTAGGGAAAATTTAAAGTGGGCCTTTATGAGAGGAGTAATCACTTAGTAATCTAATAAATACACACAAGCATTTATATATGAGTTAATCATTGATCAACTAGAGAAATAGATCACATAGAAGCAATGACTATTAAAACACATACAACACACCTTCAACAAGATAAGAACCAAAGTCACCAAAAAAGTTCAACTTATTAAGTACATATGAAAAAATACATATCACAAACACTCAATGAAAAGTCTTACAAGATCTATTGGATACACATGAAATTTAGCTGGCACAACGAGCTTCAAGTATTAAGAATAATTTCCAAGATACATCATAACAATGAATGCCACTAACTACAATAATGGAGTGTTAGAGAAAGTGCTTTCTCCTCCAAAAGAACTATCTTCCTCTCTAATTCGTGGTGGGAGGAGCCAAGGTGAAAATTCGTTTTTGTGAGCTATGAAGGTTTATTTATAAAAAAAAAGGGTAACTCCTCACCTCCCTTGTGACTCCTAGACTACCCTCATGACCCTTTGACTTCCATATGACCTTTTGACTCCTTCATGAATTTTCGCATTTTATAGATGATTTTTGGAGTTCCACTTTACATTGCATTCCCATACATTGAAAATTACATAATCATATCCACAAATGATGTGGAATATGATGACTCATTTAACATCTTGACATGAAACCTTGGCAAGACATGACATGAAATTGATGACATGGATTGAATGATGATATGGAAATGTTAAGACATCCTTTATGCTACTATCTTTGTGTCTTCTTGGAAGATGGTACATTTTCTTCTTGTTCCTCCTCCATAAGGTTTGAAGGAAGGAAGTCTTACTATGATCTTGATCTTCATCTATGGCCACAATTTGGTGTCCTTCATCTTCTCATTCAATGATCAACTTTTATTTGCAGTTGCATATGTGTCCTCTAGCATGACCTACTTCTTCTTCCTCTTCATCATCATCCTATCATGACAAGATATAATACTTGTAACTCGAAACAACTCATGACAAGACAACATTAGTCTAAAAATTCCTAGTCTAACATGCTTCAATAAAATCACTAACTAACCTAGAATTCAATGTTGGACTAAGAGACTGGCTCGTGGCTTCAAAAATATACATGTCAAGAGGTTAGGAGTGAGAACATAGGCTTGAGACTATGTTGTGCGTAGTTTAGGGAGTGTAGGTCAAGGTGATTACGTAATTAATGGGCTGAAGGAGGTGGACTTGAGGCTTGAAGTTTCCCATTTTGTATTTCTAGAGGGAGAGAATCCTATATATTTCACAATTATGTAGTTGAAGGAGGCAAGTTGGGAGCTTAAGGCTTAACAATGTGCAATCCATAGAAGGAGGATGCTTGAAAGGCTTAATTGTGCAGTTACAGAGCTCAAGGGACTAGGGTTAAGCACTGACACTGAACAATCTATAGTTGTGCGAAAAAAGAAGTGCACACTATGCAGTTTCAAGAGGCAAGGACTGAGCTTGATGGTTAAGATTGTGTAGTGTGAAGTTCTAGATGGATGAGTGATGGACTGTTTCTTCGTCAGGAACTTTTCAGAATTTAGCTAAGTGGGGAATCAATGAGGTTAATTGAGGAAGCACAAAACCTAAACATGATCACACACTTAGAAAAATCTATCACACAACATTGATGATTCAAAACATAGCAACAACATGATCCCCTCAATGTGATGCCAATACGACAATTTTCACCAAGTGTAACACTTAAGATACACTTTGTGATGGTAGTGATGACACTTGTGCAATAGTGCATGAAACTTTGGGAATGAGTTTAATATATTTCTATATGATAAAAACAACTCATTCAAACCAAAATTATTCTTCCAAATGAACCATAACTTCACGTATGTGATATGTGACCCTACCATGCAAAAACATGACACTTTGGTTTTCTTCCAAGTGAGCCTTGAGAACTTAGAGAATATAAAAGGAATGAATCTTACTACTAGTGGCAACATCATGCAAGGTCAAAGCGAGCTTTGAAATTTTGATGTAGGCCAAAATTTTTGAGGGTTTTGTAGTAGCAACAACACTTGGTGACATAATGGTTCAACTCTAGGTTCCTTACCTTGGTCTAATATTCTATATCGGGTCTAGTTTCTTAGGTTGTATTGATTCATCGTGAAGATTAATTTGTCTTCCCCACTTAACCTAGTAATAGATATAGTCCCCTTTATCCCTTTCTCTATTGAACACATTCATAAGGCCAACTATATCACAATTGTCTCGATTTAGTAAAAGGGAAATATAATTGACGAGCTTAAGATATTGAGAGTATGAGTTTTCATCTTTGGTTTTGCTCCACTACCAACAAGCATAGAGTGTACCTCGATGGAGTCTCTATAGTAACATAAGAATTTCTCTACTACCAGTGATCTTGGATAGTACGCCGGTGAATTTACTTTCTTCACCTCTCTGCATAGGAAACCTTTCTCTCATTTCACCACTTATTTATTTGTTTACTTATAGGATTATTCTTCGACACTTATTTATTTCATGGGGTGGAAGAGGCATTCCAAATTATTGAGAGAATTAGAAGTTTTTCCTTTAAATAAGCATATAGAGACCTATGATATGTGTTTACTTCTTAAGGTTTTCCCTTTTTCCTTCTCTACTCAATTGGATCATCATGAAAAACACCGAAAGACAAATAACCAAGTATAGGAATAAGGTTCCTAGAATAGATATGGGTATCATGGTTTTTCACAAAACTCTCCTTATGCAAGGATCATTTTCTCCATCAAAACATCATTGACCAAAAGGGATGAATGAAGAAGAAGAAGAAGGACTGAAGTTTAGCCAAATTTTGTAGTGTCAGAAGTTCCTTTTTCATTTTTCCACATACATTGGAACCAAAGCACACTCACACACAAGGCTTATACATAAAAAGAGAAGACAACATAAAACTTTGAACATGACAGAAAGACTATATATAGAGGGTAGGGCATAAACCTAGATAGATATTGAAATTATTATTTCAAATCTTGGTCATTCATAGGAAGAAATTCCATCTTCCCATCCTAATATTGGAGACGATAAGTGTGGTGTCCAACCTTCTCAAGAACAACAAAAAGTTTAATCCACAGGGAATGGAACTTAGTGTGTTTCCCCTTCTCTTCATGGGAAATATCCCACTTCAATACCAAGTCTCCCATACTGAATTCCTTCTTCCCCATAGAGTTCTTTTCAAACTATATCTCAATACAGTCCTATTGAAGAGTGATTTTTTCTTTTGATTTTCTCATTTCTTCCTATAACTTCAGGAGTGATCTGAAAATGAGATCTTAGATTAAAGTTAAGGTATTACAGACTCATGTGGAATAATGCTTATATTACTTAGTGCAATGGATCGAAAAGCTTGCGAATAATATAGACAATGAGAAGTTAGAGAAACATAATAGATGAACACACATCAACACAACAAATAATCAAGGAGTTCACCCAAAACTCTTAGGCTACTCTCCTGGTCTAGCTTTCAGTGGTGACCTCTCTATTATGTCTTCAAGAGAACATTTTTTACAAGTGTGAGCTGAAATTGAGTCTTAACATAGTAGGAATAAACAACAGGATTTTAATTGAATCCCTCAAGTCTTTCTTAGTACACAGACTCTCCCTCTCACTCTGTCTTCTGTTATCTCTCTATCTCAACACTGCTTGCCCTGTCTTTAACACTGAGTGGATTTTAACCCCATCGGTGCTTGTTTGTTTATTTTCCCTTTCGGCTCTCTGGCTCCTAGCCTCTGTCCGTTCAAATACCCTCTGAACGTTAAACAATCATTGTGAAACACCTTTAGGTATGGTGGCCACCTGTTTTGCAACAGAAATGACCACTGGCGCGTTGAAATCCCAAAAATATCGTTTCTCTGTTTACATAGAAAAATACACAAAAAACACTAAATTTTTTTCCTAAACACCTCTTATCAGACTTCAAATAATATCGAATCTACCTAAAACTCCATCGGGTCTTCCTTTATATCGCTATCACAAGTCACAAGTCATAGGCTGTGGTTTTCCTTTGTACTTGGGTTTATAATATAAAATGCCAAATACACAGGAAAAACTGACAAATGGCTTCACAACGGACTTCAAATAATATGTATATTTATCCATAAACCCCGTCGGGTCTGGCTATATCACATATCACATATCCTCCTTGTTCTTTGATCATCGATTATGCCGATCATCCTTCTCGACTTTTGGCGCATTGTTATTACACGATCGCTAGTCCCTTGGCATCACCCCTTACATAGTTGCAATGCGATATTGCGATGTGATATATTGCAATCGCATATCGCTGAACCTTCAGGCCACAGGTTAAGTCCTTCCCTGTGCGTATATTAGCAATGCAATAGCACAAGTAGATATGGACCGTTGATCTGCGCACTTGATCAATGGCCCTCATTTAATCACATTGATCGCTATCATGATTTTCGTAAGGCCGCCTTCGATAGACTCTACCTGTTGCCTTTGACTTCGATATGCCGACTAGATCTAGACCATTGATTGGCTAGATCCGACGGCTCTTGTGAAATGTTGCTTAAGCCTCCGATTATCTTTGCTTTCGCCATTTCTCCATGCTTTTCACGTGTGATAGTGTTTTCCACCAGTTGTGAAGGTTTTTCCTTTGTTATAGTGTTTAAGTATATAAAGACTTAGATGGTTTTATGATCCCTTTTGGATCACCCCTTTCCACTGAAAATCTTTTGGATGACTAAAAGTAGGTTTTTAGGCATTGATCAAGTAATGATACAACTTCCTCACTTGCCCAATTTCTATCCATCATGCACTACATGGTTTTGAACCTTTGAGTCTGATTCTCAAGTACTCAACATCTCATCTATACGTAGTTCTCACCTTCCTATCCAAAACTATGTCTTCCTGAAGCTCATTGAGATGTTCAGGCAAAAAATCATCAATAGAAGGCAATTGACTTTGCTCTTCGGGGTCTTCAATTAATGAAGGTTCATACAGTCTCAAATTTTATGCATTAACGACTGAATAGATATGTATATCAGCTAGAAAATCAAGGTGAAAAGCGTTTTCACAAATTTTCTCAAGTATCTTGAGAGGTCCATACCTTCTTTGTTTCTGCTTCTTACCTTCACCTTGCATTTTGTATTTGGTGATGTACAATGAGACATGATCACCAATGTGGAAACTATGCTCAATTCGATGCTTGTCATGCCTTGCTTTGTACATGACCTGGCTTCTTTCCCGTTGTTCCTGCACTACCTGGTGAATTTCTTGGATATGTTCAATGAACTTGGTTTCTTTGTCCACATCACTATGTCCATCAACTATTATGTCTTTACCAAAGACAAAATCCAAGGGAGACTTTGGTATAAAACCAAAACAAGTCTCAAAAGGAGATCTCTGAGTAGAAGAGTGCTTGGCCCAGTTGTAAGCATGTTGCACATAACACAAATGCTCATCCCAAAGTTTGGGATGCTTTCTGCAATAACCTCTGAGCAGCTGGATCATTGTCTTGTTTACCACCTTTGTTTGACCATCTGTTTGTCGATGAAATGTTGTTCTCTTCTTCAATATGGTGTCCATAAACTCCCATAGACTTGACCAAAACTTCCCAACATGTCGGGAATCTTGATAAGATACAATAGAAGTGGGTAACCGAAAATGAACCCATACATGCTAAAAGAACAACTTTGCTGTTTGTTCAACTATAACCTGCTTGTTACAAGGTATCAAAATGAACATTTTGCTGAACCTATCCACAACAACATACAAATAATCATGACCTTTTCTAGATTTTGGCAATCTCCTGATAAAGTCCATGAAAGCACTTTCCCAAGGACGAGAAGGAACTGGAAGTGGAGTGTACAAGGCTAATTTTCTATTATTTGGCTTTCTTGTAGCACACATAGTACATCCCTTAATATATCTAGAAACCGTTTCATGCATTCCTGGCTAGTAACAGAACCTTTGCAACTGTGCAACTATTTTACTTACACCAAAATGACCTGATATAACAGAAGTATGTGCTTCTCGGATTATGCTAACTCTTTCAGTTTGTGGAATGCATAACTTTCCCAGATGATATAAGAGTTGGTCCTTAACATAATAATCCAATTCTTCTACTTGCTTGCCATTACTTAAAGTTGCATATACATCTTTAAAATCTACATCTTGAGCATATTGTTCAATGTAACTTTCATTCATTACTAAGTTATACTTAAATATAGTAGATGCATTTGTGATTGGTCTTGATAGCATAGCTGCAACCTTCTTGTGTATGCCCTTCTTATATTTGATGACAAGATGAAATTGTTGTAGAAAACCCATCCACCTATAATGTCTTCATTGCTGCAATTTAGTGTGTGAGTGCAAATATTGAAGTGGTTGATGATGGGTATATATGATTGTTTCTTTGCCCATTAGGTAATGTTTCCACTTTTTCGCACTATGTACTAATGCATGCAATTCTTTATCATATGTGAGATAATTCTGCAGAATTAAATGTCTCAGAATGATAGCATATGGGTTGACTGTGTTGCATTAACATTGCTCTCGTGGCATAGTCACTGGCATCTGTTTCAATCTCAAATGGACGTTGAAGATCTGACAGTGCTAGTACTGGTTTTGTACTAGTTTTTTCTTTTAAGGTGTCGAAGGCTTTCTGCTATTTTCCTCCCCACTGAAACACCTTGTTCAATCCAGTTAAAGCATGTAAGAGAGCTAAAATCAAAGAAAAGTTATCAATAAACTTTCTCCAATATTGTGTTGCTCCTAGGAAACTCCTAACTTCTGTAGTAGATTTGGGTTTACACCAGTTCACAATGACTTCCACCTTAGAGGGATCTATCTTCAATTCACCACCCCCTACAATATGACCCAAATAATTTAAATATGTTTTGCCAAATTCACATTTTGACAACTTCACGTAGATATTTTCTCTTCCTAAAACATTTAAAGTTTGCTTTACATGCTTCAAATGGTCTTCCCATGTTTTACTAAAAACATGAATATCATCTAAATATACAATTACAAAATCATCAATAAAAGGTCTGAGTACATCATTCATAACTCTCATGAAAGTGGTAGGAGCATTAGTTAAGCCAAAGGGCATAACCAGACATTCATACAACCCTTTCTTTGTCTTGAAAGCAGTCTTCCATGCATCTTGTTTAGCAACTCTAACCTGATAATAGCCTCTACACAAGTATAACTTGGAAAAGTAAACTGCTTCTTTCAACTAATCTAATAGATCGTCAATATGAGGAAGAGGATAACAATTCTTGACTGGTATTTTATTCAGTGCTCTATTATCAATGGACATCCTCCACGAACCATATTTCTTTCTCACTAGTATGATTGGAGATCCACCTGGTTATGTGCTTGGCCTTATGAACCCTTTATCGAGCAGCTCCTGTACCTGCTTCTTTATCTCTGCATTCTCTAAAGTGGATAACCTGTACATTCTGATGCTAGGTAATCAAGCATCTTCTGCAAATGAATATCATGTACTATTTCCCTTTTGGGTAGTAGACCTTTAGGTTCTTGAAATAGGATATCAGATTCTAAAACAACTTTAACTAAATCAGATTTATGTTTAGCATCACAACCTTCAAATACATTGGCTTTATCAGAGTTCTTTTCATCTGCGCTGAGTTTATGAGAGAAAAGTTATTTTGAGTTTATGAGCTCTTACAATATATTCTATTCCATCTTTAGTGAGTTGATACTTATTTTCAACTCTAAAAAAAATGGCTTTCCTATCATACAAATAAGGACTTCCCAAAACAATACCACATATATCCAAGGGAACTATATCTATCTCAACCTCATCTACAAATGTTGACCCAATAGCAAACCTATGTTTACATTGTCTTATCACATACCCAGCCTAATGGATATGGCTTCTTGTGAGGTATTGCTAGTAATCCCAACTTCTTTACAATTATTTCAGAGATCAAGTTTACATTTGATCCACTATCAAATAAAGTATCAATCTTTTGGTGCTTGGAAATGACTCTAATATGAAAAGGCTGATGTCTTTTCCTCTCATTATCTTCATTATCAATAGATTGTGTAGAATTACTTCTGGATGCTTCAGAATTTTTAGCTTTTATACCTGTGGCTGTGACTGTTGTTTCATCACCTGAGTCTAACCCCAAGTCTTTCTAAATAGCAGCAGTAGTCTTCTTCTTCTTACCACTACAATTCTTAGGTTTCAACTCTGGATGCAAAGGCCAGCAGTGTGCATCATTGTGTCCATCCTTCTTGCAATGAGTGCATGAAGGTTTGTCCTTCTGTACAACGTTTGTCTTCCTCTCTTTCCATCTCAACTCTTCTTTTCCTTGTTCTTGCTTGCAGAGTGTTTACATGATCCCCCAACCTATGGGTTCACATTCTTGCCTCTAGCTTCTAGATTTGTAGCCTAAACTGGTACATCATCTAGGCTAGTGGGATTAAACATGAGAATGGTGTGCTTCAAATAGTTATGTATACCACCTACATACTTCATCAAAGTTTCAGGTGAGTCTAGAGATATGCCTAGAGTTAAAACTTTTTTCTAAATTCCTTGGTATAACTTTGTACACTTTGACCCTTTAATTGGTGAAGATTTTGCCAACTCATCATTACTTGCTGCATATAAGCTAGAGGATAGAATTGGTTTTTGATGGCAGAAACAAATTCATTCCAGGTAGAAAGGGTTTTACCATGTCTCTTCAGATCAGCTTGTGTCTTGGCTTCCCACCACACTAGTGCAGTTCCTCTAAGTCAAAGGTTAGCTAGCTAAATCTTTCTCCTTTTTGGCCCAATATTCTGTACCTTGCAATATACATCAATCTATCTTATCTAGTTATCTAGCTTCTCTGCATTTAGTTCTCCATCATAAATTGGAAAATCAAATTTCACATCTAATTTAATCAAAGAAGTTTTCTTCTTTTTCTTATCAGGGATAGGAGATGAGGATGATGAAGGTGATGGTGGAGAAGATGATGGAGGAGGCTTTAGAGAAGATTCCTTTGCTCCTCCATCTAGTTTGGATGTTGAAGTGCTTTCACCTCGAGCCTTCTTAGATTCCCGATACATCTTTTCCACCATGGCTCGCATGACCATAAAACTGTCCATGAATTGAGATTCTGATTCCAATGGGGTTTCTTCTACCATTCTCCTCTAAGGATAGACTCTTTCAATCTTTGGATTAGCCTCAACAAGTTCTCCTTCTCCTAGTTTGAGCTCTGACCTAGTTAGCATTCAAAAATCCAACACAAGCTTGTCTAACCTTAACAAAACCAAAAACCAAAGGCTTTGATACCACTTGATCTAAAAATGAGATCTTAGATTAATATTAAGGTATTACAGACTCATGTACAGGAATGCCTATATTACTTAGTGCGATGGATTGAAAATATTGAGAATAATATAGACAATGAGCAGTTATAGAAAAAGAATAGACAAACACACATCCACACAACAAATAATCGAGGAGTTCACCCAAAACTCTTGGGCTACGTCTCTTGGTCTAGATTTCAGTGGTGACCTCTCTATTATGTCTTCAAGAGTAGATTTTTTACAGGTGTTATCTCAAATATATTCTCAACACAATAGGAATAAACAATAGGTTTTACTTGAATCCATCAAGTCTTTATGAGTACACAAACTCTCCCTTTCACTCTCTGTCTTTTGTTATCTCTCTGTCCCAACATTGCCTACTCTATCTCTCACACTGAGTGGATTTTAAGCCTATCAACACTTATCTGTTCCTTTTCCCTTCTATCTCTCTAGCTCCCGACCTCTGTCCATTCAAATCCCCTCTGAGTGTTAAACAATCATTATGAAATGCCTTCAGGTATGGTGGCCACCTGTTTTGCAACGGAAAGGACCACTAGCCCATTGAAATCCCAAAAATATCATTTCTCTATTTACACAAAGAAATACACAGAAAAGAAAAAAAAATGTGCCTAAACACCTCTTATCAGACTTCAAATAATATTGAATCTACCCTAAAACTCCATCGGCTCTGCCTTTATATTGCTTTCGCAATTCGCAATTCAGAGGCTGTTGTTTTCCTCTGTATTTTGGTTTGTAATAGAAAACCCCAAATACACAGAAAAACCCAACAAATGGCTTCATATTGGACTTCAAATAATATGTATTTTTATCCATAAACCCCATCGTGTCCGGCTATACCGCATATCACATATCCTCCCTGTTCTATGATCGCTGATTGCATCGATAAGCCTTATCGGCTATAGGTGGATCATTATTGCATGGTCGATGGTCTCTTGGCATCACCCCTTACACAGTTGCGATGCGATATATCACAATCGTATATTGGCAAACATTTGGGCCATGGGTTAAGTCCTTCCCTATTTGTATATTAGCGATGTGATAACGCGAGTAGATTTGGACCATTGATCTACGCGCTTGATCAACAACTCTCATTTAATCGCGTTGACTGCTACCACGATTTCCATAAGGCTACCTCTGATGGACTCCGCCTGCTACCTCTAATTGCGATATGCTGACTAGATCTGGACTGTTGATCAGCCAGATCCAATGGCTCCTATGCATTATTGCTTAAGCCTCCAATTAATTATGTTTTTGCCATTTCTCAATGTTTTTTCTGTGCGATAGTGTTTTTTTCCATTTGTGAAGGTTTTTCCTTTGTGACAGTGTTGAAGTATATAAATACTTAGAGGGTTTTAGGATCGATTTTTTATTAAGGAGTGTGTCTATCCTACTCTAAATTAGAAGACAAGGCTTACCTTAAGATTCTTGTGAAATTTGAAGGGTAGGAAAGTAAATTTTTGGAGGTAGGATGGCTTCATTTGCATATAAAAAAATTTAAGGAAAGGTTCTCAGAGTTTTATGTGTACAACAGCCATCCCATAAAGCATTCACAAAAGCATTGTCATATTTTCCTTTTTCATAGAAGATGATATTTTTGATGATATGGATAAGGTTATTGATGGTTGACTTAGCAAGATCGTTTCCCTATGGATAATATTTAGTTGAATGCATCAATATAATGCCAAATCATAGAGTTTAAGTGACGAGAAAAGCCTGCATTATTGAAAACAACTGAAGTGAGACCTCCAAAACGAGTTATAATATTCTTCTTGAGGAAACATATTACTTCCTAATCATTGACTTGTTGGAGAGGAATCAATTTTGTCCATCGCACAAAGTAATCTGTATTAGCGAGAATGTAGTGGTGCTACTTTGATGAGTGTGGAAATACTTCACTCATAACATCCAATCCCCATTCTTTGAAAGGTTCTTCTACAGTGATGGGCTACAAAGGGAAACTTGACTTCCTATCTCATCTAGTACATTTATGACGAACTAGACATTTATGGGTATAAGTATGAGTGTCCTTAAAAGGTGTGGCTCCCACATAATTTTTCACACAGTAGTGTCACCCATGAAATGTCCACTAGTTGGTCTATCATGGAGGTCATATGATACCCCTTTTGAATTAGGTGCTTCTAAGCATTTGAGTAGAACCCCATTATGATGCTTCCAGAAAAGCATTCCATGTACCAACTGCTATGATATATCTTTCAATCTAGTATGCTTCGTTTATCTTATTAATAAATGAGATGCTAGAGTACCATGTTGAGGATATTGCCACACATATATGTACCGAGAGGTAGACGTGTTAGTGGGGGTAACTTGTTCAATGTTATACATTTCCATTTCTTGCTCCCACCTAGAAGAGTCATCTTCTAGAGACCTTGTCGCTTTGGATGCTAGTTAGCATAGATCATGACCCTTTATTCTGTGAGTTGGATTGAAATCAAGATCATACTCTTGAAAGCTAGTCATCTAGTTCACTCTTCTTTCACTCAGCTTTGTGTAAAAACATCCTCCCACATCTACCCAAGTAACTAGCTAACCAGGGAATACATGTGACGAGAAGTTACTATGACACGATTTGACTCCCTATATATCAGTTAAGGAAGTGGAACCTTTGGAACACATCACACAAACCTTCCATGTCATCAACAGAACTCCGAGGAGCCATCCCAACCACTCATGCAACCAACCCATAGGACCAACTGAAGTTTTAGTCCGTCGAACCCCTAAATGCTCCCTTGATATGGACTAGGTTATGTCAAGGAGGCTCCATAATCTCCCACAACAAGGGAAAGGGATCTAACAGGGACTTTTTTCTGCAGCCCTATTCCTCCAAATCTAGGATTTGTGCCACCTTTTTAGGCACAGAGTCCAAGTCACTGGCCATAACTCAATGACACTTTCAGTTATGAAATTCCATAGCAGAACAAAGACACATTTGCAAAAACATCACCAAGGACTAGACTAGACCCCTACTATCAATGTTAGACATTTCATCACACATGTCACAAACATGAAAGCTACATGTCTTAACAAAAAAACTCAGCATAGAGGTCTCATACTTATCTTAGAATCGCTAAGAATCATTGACGTGTCAACACATTAGCTTCAATTTCATCAATTAGGCCATAGATACATTGTTCATTCATTTACAACTAAAAAGTTGATATGATCAAAACATCATGATAGTCATAAAACTCATTCATAACCAACATACAAACATCATATATGCTAAGCATACAACAACCATATAAGCCACAAAACAATAAGCATATTTACCTATAAATAACATAGGAAAGATATTTTATTGCCACAAGAAATATGCAACCATGTCCGGGACTTCCACATATAACTCGACCATAGAAATGGCTAAGACAAATCTCTCTTCACCTAGTCACCCTAGTGCCATATTCGAAGCATGAATGCAGTATCTCATGGAAAAATCCATCAAAACTGAACGAGGGATTCCAGAGGCCAAACCACTATCACACATCACAAACCATCACTAGGTGGGTCTCTGCCCAATCCTTCCTGGGCTCTAGAGTATTTATTCCAACCAAGGCTTCTAGGACTAGTAACTCAACCCACAACTATCGTCGGGCTTCCAAAGAATTTGTCCAACAAGGGCTTCCAATATTAGTAACTCAACCCACCAAGGGCTTCAAGAGCATTTTTCTTACCAAGGATTCCAAGACTAGTAACTCAACCCAAGTTGTTACATGCAGCTCAGTACTGGCAAGAAAAACCTGTTGTAGATACTGATCTTGATGTCCTCTTGCACTTTCTTACTCTTCCTTTTCCTTCTTGCTCCAATCATTCAAGTATGTCACACTCTCCAAGAGTGCTCCAAGAAATCTCCAAGTGTCCAAGAGTATGAGAGAGAGAGAATAGAATAAGAGATCTAAAACTAAATTGACAAAGGCTGCTAACTAACACAACCTAAGAAAAATATTACCAACTAATCCTTAGAAGCCTTTTTATCAGTCAATCCTCTATTTTCTTCAATTTTCCATTATTTTCCTTCATTTTCCTCATCACATGCAACATGTGACCATTCACCTCCTTTTCTCCTAATTTGCATTATATTCATAAATAAATATGCCAAACTACCATTTTTCCTTTCCAAAGCCTTTACCATTACCTTTGCCAATTTCATTTAGCCATGATAACCAAAATGAACGCCCACTACGATGTTTTTCCCACTATCCATCTTGGAATATGTGTCTCATGACCTTGGTCTTGTAGTTTTTACATGAAATTTTAACCGGGGCTGCTACATAACCCTCCCCCTTGTGGAACACCATCCTCAATGTTCAATGACACCTATAAACTGACAAACTATTGAAATCAAAGAATACTACCCACAAAGATTTGTAACAGAACTCATTGCAGTATTTACAATGATCATTGCTAAAGATATGATAATCATATCATTTATTGGAGATTTATAACACAACTCATTACGATATCTACAATAACAACCACATATACTTATACACATTTGCTTGAACCAGAAAATAACCATAATTTCTATGGAAATGTATAAATATAGATCAATGTAGTATTTACAATGATATACATCTATAGACATATGCACATTTTCTTATCTAGCAAATAAAAGGATACAATGCTTGTACCAATAAAAAAGGGATTCCAGAGGCTCACGTATCCACCCTAAAAAGTAGTATTACGATTAAACTCCTTTCCGGGAAGTCCATAATCCACTATCTGTTAGAAAATTATATATTACGGAGCAATGGAACACATAAAATATTGCAGAAATATAAACACAGAAAATGCACAAAACAAGAGAGACACAGATATACGTGGTTCACCCAGTTTGGGCTACGTCCACCTCGAACAGCCAGTCCTTCCTTTCTATTATCCAGCAAAATGAAGAGACACAACCTACAGCAAAGCCGCTGTAATATCCTCTGTTTTCTCTCACAGTCTCACCTCTCTGTTTCTCGCTCACACCACACACAGAATACACATCTATATCGCTGCCTCAAATACAATACCCTCATACAAAGAGAGGGGTTGCCTTCTAGGGCAAAAAACCCTAAACTAAACATAAGTTCTACCGTCAGATCATCCGCCTAATGAACGGCTTAGATTGACTAGAAATTACTATACTTTTACAAGGCAAATTTACATCTATTTTTAGCTTCGAGGGCGCTGCCCCCGAGCCCCCGCAGGGGGACCGCTAGCCCTCGGACCCCCCAGCCGGGGGGGATCGGCCCCCCAGACCCCCGCGGGGGGGACAAGTCCCCCCCCGCACCCCCCCGCGTGGAGGGGTGTACAAAACTTCCTGGGGTATACATCCGGCTGAAACAAAGACCTCTGAACAATCATGCTCCACACACAACAGATTGTACTGGGGTACCTTGACTCTAATCATCATTATCAGTGAGTTGTCTTGAGTTTGTGAACGATATACATCAATGAATAGTAATCAAACGATTTCTCACATGGTCGACTTCAACTCATTTATTCCCATATTGTAGAAATGCACCATCTGTGGTCGGTGAAGACCTTGGGTTGTGTTAGCATCTTGGTTCACTTGTCAGTCCTTTCAGCTTTTTTATCAGTGCAACCAGACACCCTTATATGTTGCATTTCATCTTAGCAACATTCTATATGTTGAGACACGAGTTTTATGTAGTACCACTATTCCACCTATATGACATGGTAATATTTTGGGGATTAGTTATGCAGTATAAGTGATCATGCATTATCCGAGCATCATTGATCAATTCTTATACATGTGATATTGAGACATAGCTCCGCTATGCTCCTTTGTGGCTATGATCAGATGATCGACTATGTGTTCTTCAGTTTTATTTGTACACTTATGGATCCGCTTTGTACTTGATCAGCTGACATGCTTGATTATCTCCGAGCGTCGGTATACTTGTGTTGGGCATGGGATCCCCTGCAACAGGTTTTGGGGATCAAAGCCCAAGTTTTGATCAATTGTGGTGTAGAACTCCGTGAAGTACGGGCACAGAGCACGAAGTGTACAATTGAGTCATAGGGCTATCTGCCCTAAAATATTGTAATTGAATATAAAGTTGTGTCGGCCTACCCATGGTCCGTGGACCATGAGATTGTATAAATAGAGCAAGGCTCTAAGTGTAAAGATAGTTGGAAGCCTAATAGAGAATAGATAGAATAGCGAAGGCATGGTTAGAGCCTAGAGTGGAATCTGAAGTGTACTGGGTCATAGTAGTAGGAAGAGGCTCTATAGATGAGTGCATAGAGGCCTAGTAGTGTCTGTAGCTGACTGCATGGACCCCTGCAGTTGAATGCGCAAGGCGGAGTCGAGTCTGTACTTGGGATTGAAAGATAATAAAGAGAAGTTTATTCTGTGCATCTGTTTTGGAATCTTTATGTTGATGTTATTCATTGCTTTTACTCTATCTATTTACTGTGTGATGTTGATGAATACTCGTATGAATGCTTATATGTGAACCTAATCTAAGTAATCAGCTAACATAGACTAATTAAGGAAGACTTGGGTAAATAACACGGGTTGCGCTGCGGTTAGAACTATGCGAAGACAGTATCACAGGGCGCGAGGTACCCGCAGGCAGGGTAGGAATTTGGATTTCTCTTTACCCGTCATACAATTTTTTTTTGATGTTTTGGGTCCTTATGCTTCCCGTCAAGAAACGTTATATTAAAAATTTTGCCTTTTAAGAGTGATGTTCTCATAATAAATCAACCCTTCACTAATAAAGTTTTGATTAAAAAATTACCATTCAATAAATAATTATGTTGAAAATTTTCATATATTTATCGTAAGGAAAAAACCGAAATTTGAAAAAACTCAATCACCAATCTGCACCTTGCCAAGAGCGGCCTCCACTCTCTCGTACAATCCTGCATACACGTGTATAAACCTTCCTTAACCGAGCCAATACTCCACATAAACCAATCTGAAATATGCGAAGTCCCTTAGTCTTTATGCGCATGAGGATTGCGCATATCCCCTTCGTCCTTCGCACTTCCCTTGTCTCTTATGCGAAGAGCTCTTCAAGCGAAAGTGGATGAGTGAAATGAGCTCTTCCTTCACTCATATATATCCGGACTAAATACGTACTATCAAATATACACCTATAACCTATAACTTTAAATAACATGAAATTAATTTATTTCAATAAAAACAAATATTATTGAACCAATTCCAAATATTACCGCACTTCTTTGTTGACCGGTCAATAAAATATATTACGAGGATCAGATTCCAAGACTGTTGTTTGAGAGGGTAGTAATGACGTTTTTGTAAAAAATAAAGAGTCAAAAATACGTTTTATAACTTTGAAAACCCATCACAAAAAACGGTTTTTTAAAATTTTTAAACGTAAAATACGGTCAAAATGCCTTGTGACGGGCATTTTGCCCGTCAAATTCCAACCCTGCCCGCAGGTGCGTGTAGCGCAGTAAGTGTGAAGGTTGGACCGCGTATCATTCACCTCATATCAGACATCCCCAGGGTGTGGAACCTGGTTCTAGCACCCTACCATACTACTTTAGGTGAGACCTCAGTTCGCGCTCTGCAAACTGTTGCCGAAAGGGCCAGTAGTACCAGGATTTTCTTGGCTAAATCACTTCCGAACCTTGGTCAGGCCCCAAAAAGCCAAAAAATGGTTCCATTGCCGGGATTGGGATCTGCATAAGGGATGTTTGATGTCATGCCACTGTAACCCAACAAAGAAGGAAATTGAAGAGCGGTTGGACAAGAAGATTCACGAGTTCGTCACAAGAAAACAGAACTCCGTAAGTATCTAAGGAAAAGTGGTTGGATCGCTACGTGTATATGGAAATCCACGAGATTTTCTTTGCATCCTTTCCTTCAGAACTATATGAGTGGATCGCAAGGTTAGCCGACAACCAGGAAAGGTGTAGGTTTGACCAATTGGTAGTGTGGACTCCGGAATTAGTGCGTAAGCTAGAAGCATCAGAAGATAAGATCACACAAGATATGGACCATTGGCTCAACCAGATAAAAGGAGGATTTATCACTGACTTTGCGGTGGACACGACCGTCAGTTACAATGAGGCATAACGACATTTTCTCAAGGGACTGCGAGGTAAGTATATTAAATATTTCAATACCTGGATTAAGATGCTGTTATGTGAAAAGCGGGTTATGTGAATAAATTAATGTTTGGGACTACACGGAGAGGAAAGAGATACAAAAGTGGAAGTAACGAAGAATTAGAAAACAGTCCCTTAATTTCACCCTCGCGGGAGAGCGAGGACGAGCTCGCAAAGGTTTCTTCGAGAAGCGCGGTCAGTTTGATAAGGCAACGGATTCCGTAGTTACTAGCTCCACTCACACCGCCACCCACTTCACCTCCTTCACCTCCATCTCCACCCACTCCACCCCCACTGCCTCCACAATTTAGTATGGTGAGCGTGATCAAACTACTAGTATTCAGAGGAGTAAGGAATGAGGATCTAGACCAATTCTGGTTCGTGGTAAGAGCAGTATGGGAAGCACAAGGTGTCATAGATGAAAATATTAAGAAGGATACATTGGTGAGCGCATTGCAGGATCACGCATTAACATGGTATATCAAGAATTCTAACGACCACCTAAACATAGGGATATCAGAGATCCATAACATGTTGAACAGGGAATTTAGTAGATCAAAGTCAGAAACACAATCAATCATCAAGTTTAAAGAGATCATGATGCTCCCGGGTGAGACTCTCTGGGATCTGGATCAACGACTGAAAAGTAAGATCCACGAAGCCAATATGATGTTGACAGATGGACAACATCACACATGGTTTGTAGCATCTCTGACACCGCACTTGAGGACAGTGTTGTCACAGCAAAAACTTTCTACCCAAGCCGAAGCGTTGGAGATGGAGATGAGATTACATGAGACCCTGATATAGGACCCTAGGTTAGGAGTTCAACAAATCCATGTGCAACTACAAAATTTGTGTTTGGAAATGCAAAGCTTGAAGCAGGATAGGGCACCACGGCGAGAGGAGCGCGAGGAGGTATGGTGCATAAAATGCAAAGGCCAGGGCCATGAAAAGGATCATTTCCCAGTGTTCACGAACTACTTGGCAGGGGGAGGGCCAATGCCGCTGAGACCAGAGGCGCAGGTAGGGCCGAGTGCGTCACCCGCTTTATGGTGCGCGATTTGTCAAATAGGAGGAAAACACACAACAAATAATTTTCATTTGTTGTAGAAATATACACAGACACCCCAACAATTCTTTTGTAATTCTTGCAGGTTGGTAGGCCACGATGAGCGCACTTACCATAGTTACGAGCTAATGACGGATCGAACCCCATCCTATAGGATGTAGACCAAAATGCGAGCCCTCGACCTAGATGCGGGGATGGCATGCGTTGGATTCCAGGGGAGAGGTCGGGGACGAGGTGGAATGGGACCAGGAAGGGGTAGCGGAAAGTTAATTTGTTACAATTATGGAGGACCAGGGCACTATGCTTGCAATTGTACCAACTCGATGAGGATATCCTATTCGTATTGTTCGCATTTTGATCATGAAACAATAGACTGTCTTACATTGATCACAAAGATGCGTGAAAAAGGGGTATTCCAGCCTCCCCTGACTCAAAATATAAAAATGATGAGGTCTGAGCCACGTGAAGAGGACCCAAATGTAAACATGATGCTTAGGAGTGGCATAGCCATAGTAGAAGATACAGGGAAGCAGCCAGAGGAAAGTACATGGGTTCGCAAGGCTCCTGCAAAAGAACCCAAGTTTGACTTAGAATGCGTAAAGGAGACATTCATGGAAGCTAAGAAGAGCTTTGCGGAGGCCTCCATTTTAGGTAGTAAGGATCAATCAGAGCTAGGAATGGATCCTTTAATGCTCACTACCTTTCTAGAGACATGCATGAAACTACTGTGCGACAGCAAGGTGGTTAAGGGACTACAGGTACTGATCACCACGTGCGCGGGGTCAGGGGAACCGCGCGTTATTTAGAAATTGGGGAAGCATGCATTGTGCACTGGAAGGGAAATGAGGTTGACTGCACAAATTTGGGAATATGAAATGGATCAGGTAGTCCTAGATCTGGGTTCGAACGCGAATGTATTATTGAAGAAAACATGGGAATGCATGGGCAGGCCCATGTTACAATGGTCCCCTATTCAATTACGAATGGCGAACCAATAGAAGATTTTTCCCATGGGGAGGTTTCAAGGGGTAACAGTTGATATTGAAGGCGCGAGTGCGTAGGGAGATTTTGAGGTAATAGAGATTATCGATGATAGAAATCCCTATCCCATGCTATTAGGAATAGATTGGGCCACTGATATGAACGAAGTCATCAATCTGACAAAGTGAAAAATGATCTTCGAGAAAAATTCGCTACGCGTAATAGTCCCATTGGACCCAGCCGAAGGAGCGTGCTACATTGAACTAGTGCGCGATGATGATCTTGATTATATTTAGAAGATAACTACGCAAGAACAGGATTGGGTGAATCCAACTGTAGATGGAAGGATCTCGTGGGAGCGCAAAATCTCCTGCACTTCGGATTCAGACGAAGAAGTAGAGCGCTGGCAGAATCGGTTGCACGAAGTGACAACACTGAATTGAAACATGATGGTTAGATCACTGCACTGCGTGACAATGGAAGTAAGAGAGCTGCCGACATATGATGGGTTGATAGCGGTGGACAAATTCCTGGGCAAATTTGAAAGCGCGGTACTTGAACAACATCAGTTTGATGCGTTGAAATGGGCACTGCACGCAACACCCACATGATGGTGGGGTACACATCAAGGAAACTTTGAGGACTGGTGTAGATGTAGAAGGATGATGCACCTACAGTTTGGGATACCCCAGCTTTGAATAAGAGTCGGGCTACAAGGATGGAGTAACTTACGTGCTCACTTGCCTCGATGGGTACAAACATGTGCTGTGCAGTCCACACAAGCAAACCCCAAATTCAGGATCGAAAATCAAAATAGGACATAGTAGCAGGAGAAGCGACGCGCACCACAAATGTTCCACGTAGAAGCATTCAAGAAGGTATGCAGAATCCTGAACAAAGTTCACCAGGTGAGATGAACTAATTGAGACCTGCACCTACCAACGGATCGATGGGCCTATAGGGCCATGTGAAAAAACTTGAGTACGGAGATGATTTCGAAGATAAGGAGTAGGGTTGAGACCATAACTTTGGAGAAAAGGAATCCTCACGCAATAACTCCCACAATTGGGATAGTACGTGAGGACCAAAACGAAGGAATTATGCAGCTACGTGAGGGCGAACATATGCAGATTCAGGAAGCCATTCGGTGAGGGAACTCAAACTTAAGCTTCACAAACTCGAAGAGGATCGGGTATGACTAAGGAAGAAAAGCATGTTAATGGATGCGGAGATCAAAAGACTAGAGCACGAAATTGCGCAAGAATGTCATGTTGATAAACTAAAGAGGATAGGACAAGACATGGGTAGCCATACTACTGCATTAGAAGATTGTCGCCGAACATTTGTGACTTTGCTACCATGGCTATGGTTGCACCTTACCAAACAAAGTAATTAGGGGAGCATACCGCATAAGGAAGAACGCACGACACTGACTGTCAGGAGGATAATTGAGGAGTGCCCACAGACTAGGTTGGAAGGTGAATTGAAGCCTCACACAGGTGGCACGATCACTTGACTATCCGTAGGGAGCACAGTCTCAATGTTCCAAGTAATTGAAAGAGAGAGGGGGACTATAAAAGAGTCTGTGAGGGAGCCGCGTGATAAGGAGGTTGTGCACAAGATCGGCATGTCACAAGGGTCGCATAACATAGGCACAGTTGGAGGGGCTTTGTGCCAAGATCGCCGCACTAGCAGAGTGAGTTGGGATGAGTCACGATGATTGTGTTGGGGGCCTATTGGGCATGGGATTCCCCATACCAGGTTTTGGGGCCCAAAGCCCAATTTTTTGTCAATTGTGGTGTAGAACTCCATGAAGTACGTGCGCGAAGCGTGAAGTGTATCAGCCCTAAAATATTGTAATTGAATGTAAAGTTGTGTTGGCCTACCCATGGTCCACGGACCATGGGATTGTATAAATAGAGCAAGGCTCTAAGTGTACAGATATTTGGAAGCCTAGTAGAGAATAGATAGAATAGCGAAGGCATGGTTAGAGCCTAGAGTGGAATCTGAAGTGTACTGGGTCATAGTAGTAGGAAGGGGCTCTGCAACTGAGTGCGTAGAGGCCTAGTAGAGTCCACAGCTGAGTGTGTGAACCCCTGTAGTTGAGTGCGCAGGGCGGAGTCAGGTCTATACTTGGGATTGAAAGATAGTAAAGAGAAGTTTATTCTATGCATCTATTTTGGAATCTTTATGTTGATGTTATTCATTGCTTTTACTCTGTCTATTTACTGTGCACTCTTGATGAATATTCATATGAATGCTTATATCTGAACTTAATCTAAGTAATCAACTAACAGAGACTAATTAAGGAAGACTTAGGCAAATAACACGGGTCGCGCTACGGTTAGAACTGCACGAAGACAGTATCATAGGGCATGGGGTACCCATAGGTGCGTGTAGCGCAGTAAGTGCGAAGGTTGGACCGCGTATCAATCACCTCATATCAGACGTCCCCAAGGTGCAAAAACCTGGTTCTAGCACCCTCCCATACTACTTCGGGTGAGACCTTAGTCCATGCTCCGCGGATTGTTACCGAAAGGGCCAGTAGTACTGGGATTTGCTTAGCTAAATCACTTCCGAACCTAGGTCAGGCCCCACTAAGCCAACAACCTGCCTCAGACATGAGCCTTCTTTCTGATTCCTTACACAGGTATTCAGCTGACCAAAATCTAGTGATCTCCTCTCAAGTTCTCAAATTATCTCTCAATGCACTTAATACATTTTGGCCATCATGTACCCCTTATGACCTCATATATTAGGGGAAATCTGTTATAGTATTATTCAACACTCCTATAGTCATGATGCTTTTATATGGCGTTGGGAAACCCTTTCCCATTCAGGCTTGATCATATATTAAGAGACATATATTTTTTTCTTTTTAAATTCCATACGTGACTCTGCCCTTATAAAAGCGCGTGTACACATGGGTACCATAATAACGAACCTGCGTACATAATTTAAAATATGAAATATTTTTTTCTTTCTTATTTCTCGGGTGGGGCTTGTGGGTTTCACTGAAAGCCCACCTACAAGAGCCCATGGTCTAACTGAATCAACTGATTTTTGGTGGTATTTATACACCTCATGGGAAGGACTAATTGGTAGAAGGATATAGGATATCGACAATATAGCCTTTTTTCCCCATATCAAGTTTGATTTCTTTGGTGCCTCCTACACTTCCAATCATCGGAAACCCTTGTTTCCTTGCAGATATGTTCATCTTCTATTATATGACATCCTTTTGCACATATTGAAGTGATCTTTGAGGTTTGGGTTGGACGGATCCAGAGAAAGGTTCATTGGTGCCGTGGATGGATCATGTTGTATTATTCCACTCCTATTTGCTTTTGTCAATAAAAGAAGCTTTGTCTTGTTCCTCTAATGTTTTAATCTCATGTTTCTATAATGCACATCTAACATATTAGATTTATATATCTATAGTTGATGATCTAACATGTCTAATATGCACATTTGAAATATTTTCTATGTATATGCTCCTCTAGTTTGTGTTGCGGTTCTGAACGTATTAGAGGAAGCATAGGTTTTGGACCCTACGAGATCTACATCAGACGTAAGACCTTTGGGTATTCTTCCTAAACCCAGTTTACTAGTTTTCATAATATGCTTTCTTCAATGAGTGCTTCTTGTTGATAGTTTGCTTTCACTCTGTTAAAGTTGTCAACCATCACCTCAAGGATTTTTCTCTTGCTAACAATAATGCAATTCAAATACTTCACTATCTTACAATGAATAAAATTATGGGTATTACTCGAATCAATCAAAACTATTACCTTTTTCTTTTTGGTATATCCTTATATCTTAAGAGTTTGAGGAGTGATAATTCCCGCTAATGCTTTACAAGATATGTTCAGATTTATTTCTTCTTTTTCAACCCCTGGGTTTGGTTCCTATTGTATATCTTTTTCTTTTGTTGTTTCTTTTTCATTTTCAATGAAATGGTCTTATACAAAGATAAGTTGCAAGGAAAGAAAAAGGAAAAGGAAAACAAAGAATATGCATTGCTTGATGACATCACAGGAAAAGAAAAGTTAAAGGTGCCAGAAATTCATAATGATCAGTGACAAGAACAACAACAACAATGGAAACAACAATAACAACAACAACAACAACAATATGAAACTACAACAAGTGTTGTTAGAAGATCTACAAGGTTAAGTAGACCCTTTGAATGATACTCTCCTTAATTATATTATGTATTGTTGACTGATTTTGGTGAACCAAAAGGATATGAAGAAGAAATGTAGGTAGAAACCATAAATAAGTGGGAGAAAGCCATGAAATAATAGATCGACTCCTTGGTAGATAAATAGACTTAGGGCTTAGTCAAGTTTCCTGCAAGTAAAACAACATTGCAAAATAAATGGGTTTACAAGTTGAAGGAAGAATAATGTGGAAAAAAGAGGTATACAGATAGACTTGTTGTGAAGGTGTTTCCATAAAAGAAAGGTATTGACTTTGATAAAAAGATTTCTCTTGATGTTAAAATGACTTCAATCAGAACTATTTTAAGTCTAGTGGTAGCAGAATATTTTCATCTTGAAAGGTTATATGTAAGGACAACCTTTCTCAATGGGGATATGGAGGAAGAGATCTATATGTAAGAACCACAAGGGTATGAGGTCAAAGGGGAGGAAAAATTAGTGTGCAAGTTGAAGAAGAATCTATATGGCTTAAAACAAATTCCAAGGTAGTGGTATGTAAAATTTGATAGGTTTATGTTTGAGCAAGGTTATACTAGATATCATTCTAACCACTATGTTTATATTAAGAAAAAAAATGATGGCAACTATATTATATTTCTATTGTATGTAGATGAAATACTTTGTAGGGCCTAACATGTAGGAAATAAGTGTGCTCAAAATAAAATTGGCCAATTCATTTGCAATGAAGGATTTGGGTGCTGAAAAGAAAATCCTTGGTATGATAATAACAAAAGATAGGAAAAATTGAAAATTAACATTGTATCAGGGTGAGTACATAGAAAAGGTGTTGGAAAGATTTAATATGTAGAATGAAAAACCAGTTAGTACACCTTTGGCTAGCCATTTGAAACTAAGTAAGGAGATGTGTCCCATGACTTAGGAAGAGATAGATTATATTTCTAAAGTTCCATCAATAGTTGGAAGCTTAATGTATGCAATGGTGTGCACAAGGCCTACTATTGCACATGCAATGGGGGTTGTGAGTAGGTATATGAAGAATCGAGAAAAATAGAATTGGATAGAAGTAAAGTGGATCCTCAGGTATTTGAGAGATCTACTAATCAAGCGTAATGTTTTGGAGGTTCAAACACTATTCTACAGGGATATGTCAATTCAAATATGGTAGGTGATAGAGATAATAGGAGGAGCACCATAGGGTATGCGTTCATTATAGGTGGAACAACATTCAATTGGATTTCTAAAATGCAAAGCATTGTTTCACTTTCAACAATGAAAGTGAAATATTTTGATGCCACAGAGGCTAGTAAAGAAATGATTTGGTTGTAAAGGTTTATGGATGAATTGGGAATTAACCAAGAGATTCACAAATTATACAGTGGCAACCAAAGTGTCATTCATCTTGCAAATAACTCAACATTTAATTCTAAGACTAAACATATACAACTCAAGTACCATTTCATACAACCAATTTTGGATGATGGACAATTGAAGCTCGAAAAGACACACACTATCTAGAATCCTACAAAATGTTAAAAAATGTTGTAACCAGAGAGAATTGAGTTTCTGGTTAGTTTCAATTGGTATTCAAGTATGATGGAAAAAACAAGAAACCATCAAGTCCAAGTGGAACCATTGTCCAACAAGTGAAGTAGTAGTGGAGGTGCTATAATCAATCTTTAAGTGGGAGAATGTTGGGTGTGGAGCTTGATTATTTTCCTAATTTATCGGTGTTGTTTCAACCATGTTTGGATCACATTCCATGATGGCAAGGTGTTAGGGAGATTTCTTCCCCACTGTTGTTGTTGTCCCAATCCAAAAGTTATATATATATATATATATATATATATATATCTATATTATATATATATATATAATATATATATAGATATATATATATTTTTTTTGAGAAAAATGGCCTTGCAAAATATTGTTGTTCTGTAGCCAATATGGGCCATTCATTAGGCAGAATATATAATGGTATAAGATATGTTAATTTAGGTTTTTTGCCTAGAAAGCAACCCTCGGTCTATATGAGGGAATTGTATTGCAACTGCATATTATTCTCGTGAGAGAAAAACAGAGAAGATTGTGTGAGAGTGAAGAGGAAGTTATACGAAATGTGTTGCAGGTTGTATCCATTGAGTTTGTTGGATAATAAAAAAAGAAGGACTACCTGTTTCTCTATGGACGTAGCCCAGATTGGGTGAACCACATATATCTATGTCTCTCTTGTTTTTTGGTTTTCTATGTTTATGTTTTCGCAATATTTTTTTGTTCCATTGCACTATTATTTAATTTATAATGCCTTTATCAAATGGAAAATGAAACCCTCATGCGCCAAGAAGGAACCCTAATTGTGAACTCAAACAACCTTCTCAGGTAATTACACTATGATTAGGATTTCATATGGTTGGGAATCATCCATAACCATATTGACCCCTAAGTATTCAAGGTTTTTAATTTATCCTTTCACTCTACGCCTTTCAAGGTTTTTTTTAATACTTAATTTCCTTTTTAACCTACTAGGTTTTTAGGTTCAACCTCTTTGGTCAGGGCCTTTACGGAGATAATGGATGACTCATGTTTCATTCAGATAACCCTAAACTTTAACCCTTATTCTTTCCTAGAAAGTTTGAGTTCTCTCTTTCAATATGTTGTCATCAAATTTTCTTTTAAGTTTCTTTGATTTTCTTTCAGGCTCTTAGATGAGGGTGACCCTCTGATAAAATTCCTGGTTGTTTCAGATTTGGTCTGTGGCGAAGATTCTATTCCCAAGTATTGTGCTAATCATTACTATACCATGTTCACTAGAGTTTGAGTTTTTTACTTTTCATAATTCTATAATTAACTTAGTTGAAAGGGTTTATGTCCAATATTCCTTTCTTCACTTTAATTCTCTAGCTTATGCATTTTCCCCTTTTTAACAAGTTATGTAGCTAAGGAAAAACCTCAAGGTAATTCCTTAGTCAATTTTAATTATTTTTTAATTATTTTATTTATTTATTTATTTTCGGTTCAAATTTGTATTCTTATACCTTATTTTCTCACAAGGAGATTACTAATGAAATATTTCAGAATTTTTTTCTTTTATAGATTTACTCTTTAATTAATCTTTCAGAATATCCTCAACAACATACAATTTCATCCACCAGGCCATAACATTTTCCCCCTAATGTCATGTTATCTAGCACATGTTGAAGTATGTTAAGGAGGACATTGCTAAATTGAATGAGACCTAGTTTTTTTAGTATGTTTATGTTATATATTAGAATTTCTCATTCTCAATTATGAGGCATATTAAGTTAAATATTCAGAATTTTCGAGGTTGACTCAAACTGTTTCTTTAATTTAATTGCTGAGTATGCCTTAAGCTACCCAATTGTAAGTATTTGAATATTCAGAACATATTGTATTTTCCAAGGGTTTCTAACCCATCAGCTATGTTAATTACATCATTTGAAGAAAATTGATACTATGGATCTTTTCTCTGTATATGTATTATATAATTTTCTTTTGTATAGGTTACATATATGCTATTTCTAGGAAGTATGTTTTCATTTGTTTAATTCCACATTTCTTGGTTTTTAAAATAAATTGCTTCACTCCTGAATGCGGGTGTTTAATAGTGCAGATACAACACAAAAAATTTGGGCTGGTAAGTGGTGCGGCCACATGGCCTTCCATGCTTCCACCCAGAAGCTCACCACAAAAATTAATGGCATTTTAATGCTTTGTGCGGGCCGAGGAAACCTCATTCTGATTCATAAGATGGCGATTTTGGACCACCCTCCCCTTGTTCCACCTCCTTTGAATAGTAATTGTCTCCCTGCTGCTGCAGAGCTGAGCTCGTGAACGATAATGGGGAGACGTTACCAGATTCTTTTCTATATTGAAATTGTTGAAGGTGCCCACTTCTCACATAATCTTCTTTGCTTCTTTCGAACTGCTACTTCAGCTTTGAATCTTGCTTCTGAACCTCGAATTCCTGATTCTCTTACTCCCATTGGCCATTCTATCCTCGCTCTGCGCCTCCTAGTCCTCATCGGCCCAATTTTGACTAGGTGAATATGCCTCGTCCGTGTCACAGGATGCGCGGTAGAAGAGGCTGTAGCAGAGGAAGAGAAATTCGCCCCCTCTCGCTATCCCTTTTTGACTCTACCCTTTTGGATTCCTCCTCCCCATCGACGACTGCTCATTTCACAGGTCGTTATCTAGCCACCCGTGCTAGGCGTGTTCAGACGGCCGGCCCTAGGCGTGTTGAAGATGCTCCTCAGCCTCCTGTTGCCACTGGCCCGATGCTACAACCCAACCACCCTACCCAATTCCAGTTTCGTTGCATGCTGGAATGCCCTTGCATAATTGCAACCATTTCAATTGCTTTCAGAGAGGAGCCTCAAAGCTCTGACATCCTAGCTTGCAACATTTAGGAGAGGACCAACACTAGTAGAAGGAAAACTCATGGTAGCAGCTCTGGGACACGTAGAACCAATGTTGAAGCTCAAGACTGAACAGGCGCAGCTCAGGGACACAATATTCCAGGCGGCTACACGAATATGGAAGCAATGATGAGAGATAAACAACATGAGGAAGATGACATGGAGGCTTAAAGGTGTCTAAATGTGGAAGAAACTCCGCCACCTAATGACACCTAGCTGGCGAAAGTTTACTTCAGGTTTTTAGCTCCTAGTCACCAAACTTAGGGGTTTTTTCTGCTGTTTCTTTTTGTAATTGTTGTCATTTTAGATGTTTTGTTCAAAAAACTAGTCCACTGTGGTTTTACAGGCTAGTTACCCTGCGTGGGCAACACACTCCTCTAGTTTTGGACTGGTTTCCCCAGTGCAGGCAGTCATTTTCAGTTATTGTTTGTTAAACATGGCATAATCTGAGATAGGATCTGCAGAGGCCGTCGCCTCCATGTACTATTTTTTGTTAAATTAATAGAATTAGTCATATTTAGAAAAAATAAAAATAAATTGCTTCATATTTCCATAGAATCCTTGTCTTTGTAATCATAAGTTCTCCTATGACACTTAATCAAATTATGGTTCAAGGTCTTTTTCCATGAAATTTCTTAGGGTGATTACAATTGTATTTTTTTTCCATATTTAACTCCGAAGTAGCTCTATCATTTCATAACCAATGGGTATCCCATGTACTTGGGTATTGGGATAAGGCTCTTCATGCAAACCTTTAAAATGGATATAGTTTATAAAAAAGATATATATCATCTATAATACTCTACTTTTCCAATCCATATTTTACTAACATGTTTTGGTCTTAAGTTCCTATCTTATGAAATCAGATAACATTATAGAGTTATTTCATAGTTCCTAACAATAGCAATACTTATTAGTACTTAAATATTTTTTTCTTGAGTTTTAGGTATGTATAAACATTTAGTCATGCTTAGCTAATTAATTGTCTTATTATATTAAATGTCTTTATGTTTCTTGAATACTCTTGATGCTGCAACATATGTTAGAACTCATTAACACTCATACTTAGTTCGGTTTTAGTAACTTCATGCATTCATAAATTAAATACACACTGGTTCATGGCTACAATTCCAATAACCAATAACTACAATGGACTTATTTATTTACTCTTTTACACTATATACAGTAGGACTCCCTACTTAACACGTGTTCGTCCATGCATTCCAAAGTAGATTTAAACATCTGATATTGTATGTAGATGCTTCTTTTTCCTAACCTTTATACATTCTATTCATCCTACAGATCTTTAAATTAGAATTAACTATACAAAAATTGAATAATAACAACACAACCATTTAAGTATTTGAAGCCCCGGGCTTCTTTATCCTCTAAACCCCCTAATTGTTTTTATTTAGTGGTATTTATTTCTTTCCCTCCCAATAGATTTTTAATAGCATCTCATTTATAAGGTCTGCCTTCTTTTTCTTTACCTAAGATTTATTTATTTTTATTTTTTATTATTTTTTTAAATAGGAAAAATATTTATTTTTTCCTTAGCACGCATTTCTCTCCAACTATGCTTATCCTTATCTTTCCACCCAATGAAACATCTCTCTCGAATTATATTGTCTCTTAGTGGCAATTATTCTCCTTAGAATCTAGGATAATTTTGGAAGGTTACAACTATCACCATTGTCAATTTCCTCTTTTCTATCAAACACTTGGACTCAACAACTTTAACAAATGTTCTAGATAGTAAACAAGCCTAAAATAATCATGATAGTTCCCCATAATATTTCCTGGAGAAAAAACATTTCTTTATTATTATAAAATTTATTTACATATGTCAATCAAATTTAGCCTTGTCCCCACAACCAATGTCTCCAACTTCAATATTTACAAGTATCACAAAGCAAAAAATATATAAAAAAAATCCTTGTACCAGGGGTATTACATCTCCCTCCCCTTAAATTAAACATTGTCCTCGACATTTCCTCTACCTTCATCACATCTGAAAAAGTGAAGGAAATGCTTCCCGCATCTCCTCTTCCGTCTCCAAGGTGGCCTCCTCAGGGCTAAAGTGATTCCATGGAAATTTAACTTGCGTGATGACTCGATATTGGAGTGAAGTTTCTTTGCTATCTAAAATTTGCTGGTACCACTCATCGATGAAGGGGCTTCTGTGAGTATCCTTTCCTCAATTGCTTGGAAAGCGCTTGGTTCGCCATCGCTTTTGCCTGAAATGAGAAATCTGACAGGCTTCTACAAAGGAACCAGTCGACCTTTAGGGATCCTTCCAAATGTTCCCATTACTTTGAGAAGGAAAACCGTTCACATGAACGTGATGGTAGTTCAAGGACCCTTGG
>APFE030534532.1:36811-61723 GCA_000404065.3 Pinus taeda | reverse complement strand
ATGAGTAAGAGATCACCATTCTCCAAGTGGAAGTAGGAACTATCAGAGAGAGGACACTAATCAAGAACCCAAAAGATGACTCACCTCCCTACAATCATCTATATATGGATCCCTCATCACAGAGATCCAGAGGCTGGAATCTTGTATCTTGTAGAGAAGTGTTGTTGGTTTTATGGTGTATATTCATAGTGTTGGATGATCTAAGCTTTACTTGAGGTGAAGAAGGGCTTTCTAGCTGGAGGATGATGCTGGGTCAGAACATATGGTTGTAATCCTCTTACTACTTTTCATCTTAATAAAGCCATTCAAGTTTTCCTCCATATTCTCGTATGTTTACTTATATATGCATTTGTATGGTTAACACACATCTGGTCCTGTATTATTTATGAATATAGATATTGGTTCTTCGATAGTTGTATGTTTCTGTGATTTCGCAGGTGCTCTTTGAAGCTGGGTAGACGAAGAAGAAGCGGCAAAGCTCTATCAGGAAGGAGAGGAAATCAAGCGCAAGACTAAGGTTGGTCTCCTTTGTTCCACTCCTATCTATTTTCATAGAGGAAAACGAAACTATACTTTACTTGTTTTTTTCTTAGATAGCTACCAGTCTTAGTGGGAATAGCAGCATCTGAGTGGACACTATTCCCAGTAACACATACCAATGGATTTCTTCTGACTCACTCGATCTGCCCAAAGTGCATTGACCAACTTCTTATGCCAACTTTTCTTGTTTATTTCGAGCAACTTTTTAATGATATTGACCAAAGATTTGTCAGAAGACTCTGCCAATCTGTTCCCTTGGGGATGATAGGTAGTTGAGTGTCCCAAAATGATTTTATACTTGTTACAAAACTCAATCATCCTTTTTTGATTTGAAAGCTGTTGCGTTATCATTGATTAACTTATTCGGGCAACCAAAACGAGACAAAAGGTTATTCTCAAAGAATGAAATGATTACCGCATCCGTAGCTTGTCTGGTGGGAATTGCTTCGATCCATTTCGTGAAATAATCTGTTGCTGTGAGGATCCACCTATGCTGATCTGAAGAAGCGGGATGAATTTCACCATTGAAATCCAATCCCCACTGCTGAAAAGGGGCACTCACCTAAATGGGCTTAAGCAGCAAAGGTTGTAATTTCTACCTTCCTATGAAAATCTGACATTGATGACAGCTCTTAACAATCTTATATACATCAACAAACAATGTTGGAAAATAGTATCCCACTCTCAGAATTTTATTTGCCGTTGTTTTCCAAAAAAGCTGACTGCCACAATCTCCTTTACGGAAATCCTCCATGACCTGCATTGCTTCTTATTCCACCAAATAATTCAACAAAACACCACCGGGATCTTTCCAATGAAGTGCAGAATTCAAAATACAAAACTTAGCAACCTTTAACTTGAGAGTTCTACTTTTGTTTCTAGCCATGCCGAGTGGTGGTGACAAATTCTAAAGCACATATACTATATCTGAATACCACGGAGAAAGGACAAATGTTTTAGATACCTGAATTGAAGAGCCTTCTTCATTCTCATCGGACATAGCAGTAATCAGATTGATGTCTAAGGTGTGCAAATTCGATTCAGCCATTAACTTTGCCAATCCCTGTCCTTTGACAAGCTTTGTGGGCTTTATCTCCACATCATACTCCAGCAAAGCAGTAATCCACTTGGCTCGTCTTCCTTCTGGATCTATTTGTATCAAAACATCTTTGACGGCAGCGTTAGGAACATAAGCCAAAATATGAGAATGCAGAATATATACCCGAAAATCCTTCAATTCTTTTACAAGTGCAAGGGCTTGCTTTTCAAGGATGGTGTACTTCAAGGGTGCATCTCTTAAAGTTCGGCTGAAGAAAGAAATTGCTCTTTCATGCTCATCTTTTTTCTGCACTAATACAGCCGCCATAGTATGCTCCGAAGCAAATGAAAACAATATAAAATCCTAAGTGTAATCCAGGCTGATTAGAACCGTAGCTGAAGAAAGAGCCAATTTTACTAGATTGAAAGATTTTACAGCCTCTTCCGTCCACTTCACTTGGTTTTCCTTCTTAAGCATGTTTGTAATCTCTCTTAGGTGTTCAACAAGATTAGGCACAAAGCAGTGTAAAAAATTCATCTTACCATTAAAAGATTGAATCTCCTTCTTGTTCCGGGGAAGGTCAATTTGCTAAATCACCTCTACACGTGCTGGATCAATATGAATGCCATCTTTTGAGATAATGTGTCCAAGTAGTTTTCCCTCATCCCTGGCAAACAAGCTTTTCTTCGGATTCAGCGACACACCATATGTTTTGCACTTTTGAAAGACAGTTTTCAAATGATACATGTGTTCTTCATCTGAATTGGAAAACACCATCAGATCATCAAGGTACACAACCAAAAATACATCCTTCTCATTTGCGAAATCCATATCGATTGCCCGCTGAAATGTGGCACCTACGTTCTTCAAACCGAAAGGCATTTTAGCGTAATGAAAAGTCCCCCACGGAGTGGTGAACGCTGTTTTGTCTCGGTCATCTTCATGGACCAGAATTTGGTTATATCCAAAATAACCATCGAGTACTGACATACGAGATGCTCCAACTACTCGCTAAAGTATATGATCCATTTTTGGCAACAGATAATTATCATTCAATGAAACTTTATTGAGATTCCTAAAATCGATGCGCAAACGAATCTCACCTGTCTTTTTTCGCATGGGCACCAAATTAGAGATCCAATCAGAAAATCTGATGGGAACAATGATACTTGATTTGTACAACCTGTTTGCCTCCTTCTCAATTGATGGCAGTAGTTTTGGATTTAGCCTTCTCAATTTCTGTCTGAAAGGTTTCTGATTAGGCTTGATGGGGATAGTGTGCTAAATTATATTGGTATCATATGTCTTCAAGTCGGAATAGTCCCAAGAAAACACATCTGCAAATGATGACAATAAACTAATATATTTGGCCTTTATATTCTGTGGCAATGCTTTGGATAGTTTTACCATTTTTGGATTTTCAGTTGTCCCAATATTCACCTCTTCAACTCCTTTCTCTGTTGGCCACAATGTTGGTTTATAGGCTACGTCATCTTGATCAAAGAGCTCTTCTAAAGGTATCAAGCCTTTAGGAATAATATTATCCTTTAGTTGCAATACTTCCATTTGATTGATATGCACATCATCTTTACCATCATCATGTTCTACATCAATTGAGGTGTCTTTGAACTTACCTTTGTTTTGCAGAAAATCATCAATCTCCTCATCATCTTGGAAAACTTGCCAATATTTCTGATTGTCCGGGACAGTCAGACGATGCTTCACATGGATTTCAAATTTATTACTTGAGTTCATTGGAATCTTCAAATTACTCATTGCCTTAGCAAGTGCATCTGCAATGCTATTTTGAATACGAGGCATGCACGTCAAGGTATAATCTGAAAACAACTTCAGGATATCTAGGACTGCATTCTGTTAAGCCCGCATCCAAGGATGTTTTTCTTGATATTTTCCTTTGAATTGTTTAATCACCAATTCGGAGTCACCATATACTGCAATCCTCTTAGCATTCAGCTTTCTTAGAATTTTTAGGCCAACAATCAAAGCTTCATACTCAGCCTCATTGTTCGAACAATCAAAAGCTAGCTTGTAAGAACATACCCGCACATTACTAGGCACTTTGTTTGGAGCGGAAAAGGGCTGTGTACCCAAATACCAATTCCAGCACCATCATTTACCACAGCACCATCGAAATCCATGGTCCACAAACCCTCTTCATCTTCTTCTAAGTGCTAAAACTCTGTTAACTCTGTTTTTTTTGCTTGCTATCCATTATCTTTAGCTGACTGCTCAATGGTATTTTGCTATTCTTGTCCTTCTTTCTTCAAAACTTCTCTAAAATTCTCTGCTATATCTGAAATATCATCTGCTTCAACTAACTGACTATCTATATCATTGAAACTATCTGAATACAAAACAAAAGACTCTAAATCTGTATGTACATAATTAATCGGATGATTAATCGGTTTCTCCTTGCTTGTAATCATGTATTTCATTTTTTGTTCCTGATACAATTTTCTCATTTGGCCAAACATAGGAATCGTTGCATAGGAGAAATCGAGTTGTAATGTCCCTTTCAATTTTTCTCCCTAGGGCCTGGAAAGAAGCATACCAAATCTGGGAGGAATGTCTGCCACAACCACATCCATCAAAACATTCTTCGTTGGAATTTGATCCAAACTTACAACCAAGTCTTTGATGAGCCCAATACGTCTCCATGATAGCCTTCGGCATAAGATTGTGGGAGGCGCCGGAATCAAACATGGCATTATGCAACCCAAATTCATGCAATCTTAGACTGATATAAAAAGGTGGCACATCACTGTCTGGAGACTCACCATTCAATGCTGGTCCAAAAATCAGTTCAGGTTGATCATCTTCCACATTCACCATATCAGACATTGGGTGAAAATTCAAAATTTTAGAGACTTGACCTCTATAACTGTTGTTCCTCATTAGTTCAGTCAAGGGAATGGATACCTTCAATTTAGAAATTTCATTTTCCAAACTAAAGGTTGAAATCTTTTCTACCTCTTTGGCTGGAACATCTTTTTTTTCAGGTTTATCCTTTTATACAATTGGTTGATTGACTCTTTCATTTGCTGATGGAGACTTGCTAGTAGTAGGATCAACAATTTCTTTTCCTTTCTTTCGTACAATAGGTGACTCATTCTTAGATGCTGGAACCTCCTTTCTCTTCTGGATTTGATTGATGGGGACATTTTTGTTTCTAAGTGAGTACTGACGTTGTTGGATGGACAAAGAATTCATATAACTTCTCTGAAATTCCTCTGACTCTTCTTCAAGAGTTGTGTCATTCGCCAAGATAAAATCCGCATCCTTCTGTACAGCTGAATTTTTTGCATTCTTCTCCTATTACATTATCTTCATCATTAGATTCGGGACCAACAAAATTCTATTGAAGAGGTGTCTTTACTTGCTGTTGTTGTGGTGCCGGTTCTTCTCCTCGCCGCTCACGTTGTTTGATCCTAAATTGTGGCTGTTGCTGGCCACGGAAATTGGGATTTCGAATCTACGGTTCGGGCTTATCAAGTGTTAAACTTTCAATCATATTTTCTACCTTGCGGAGAACTTGGTCTGATATAGAAGCTTCTTCTTTTATTGAGACTTTCTTCTCAACTTTCAATCTAGCTCTCTTGTCATTCAAATTTGCTTCAACAGTAACGGAAATTTTCTGCATTTCTTCTAAGGTAGCTGGATCTCTCTCTCGCAATTGATATGCCATGTCCAGATCAAAACCATCCAAGAAATTAAGCAAAGCTGACTTTCTAGATGGCCTTAAATCATCAGGAATTACATTATAAACCTCATTGAATCTAATACAGTAGTCTTGCATGGACTCACCGACATTCTGCTTGATCTTGGTATATTTAGAAGTGATTTGAAGAGGATCTTTGTTTACTTCCTAGTGATCCAAGAACTGTCTTTGAAGCTCAGCTAATGTGGGAATACTTCTGGCTGCCAAAGCTCTGAACCATTTTCTTACCTCACTGCCGAAAGTTTGGACAAACAATCTCATGGTCACGTTCTCTGCATCAATTTCATGAAGGTCGAAGAAATCTGCCATTCTATCTACATGCTGTTGAGCCGGAACACTCTGAGGAGTGCCATCAAACAATGGAATCTTACTCTGATAGTTAGCAGGCATGTCAACCAAGTTTTGAGGTAATACAAGAGGAGCAAATCAAGCAGCCATGGCTCTTGGCAGATTCAGTCTTGGGGATGTTGGAGGAGTGGGTGCAGTTGACGTGTGAGGTGTATGAGGAGGGGTGTGCGGAGGAGAAGCAATTTGGATGTATAAGGAGAAGATGAAGGTGAATTTACTACAGACTTTTGATCTGAGGCAATAGGTTGCACAGGGATGGTGGGAATGAAGGGCGGTTCGGTGGGAATCCTTGAGCTGAATGTAGTGATGAAAGATCCAAGGGTGGCAGATGTAGTTTCTAGGAAATCAACGATATTTGAAGCCTTTATTTCAGTCTGGAGCTGTCTTAAAATAAAATTCTCAATAGAATTATTGGACTTTTCAATTTCAAGAGCTGCAACAAAGTCTAGATTCGGGACTGCAGAACTAACAACACTTTCGGATTTGGTTTCAAACAATGATAACTCAAACTGTTCATCAAAATCGAGCTCTTCAAGATACTTGAAAATTGCAGGGCATGAATGGGATTTGAACACAGGAGTCTTGGAACTCTCTTAACGAAGAAGCCTTGGAATCAAATTGGGATTTTCGTAGACAGGAGGAGGATTTGGATCTGGATTGGCTCTAGTATATCTCCTTGAAGCCAGTGTGCTATTTTCGAAAGATCAAATGGACATAAACAACTTTCTTAGCCTATCAAACCCTAATCTTATCATCCACAACTTAGAATCATCAAATGTACTGGGGTGTTTGCAAGTTAGATTGTCTGTTAATGATACTAGACCGAAGATTGAATGAAGTAGCATTTATCTACTTGCGCTAATGCAAAGGAAAAGCATTTCGAAGGCTACCTGGCTAATATTCAAACTCCGTCTATAGTTTCAAAATGAAGAATACTAACAAACAATCAAATTAGTTCCCCAGTGGAGTTGCCACTATGTTAGAGCTTAGATTTACCTCAGGCTGAAAAGGTAAGCTTCTAGGTCCACATCAAACCACACTCAGCCTCGTAGCTAGCCCTACAAGGACAGGAGAGGGCTCTCTCCGGGTCAATCTCAACAAAAGATAATTAGATGGGGCTTGAGATGACTGATTTAACAACTAATATTAGGCTAGGTATGAAGTGCAAGGATTTGATTTTTATTTTTGGGGGTTTTGTGTTGGAAAAAGGGAAAAGCAAATTTGGGTCCGGGGATGAGGCCAAATTTTTGAAAAGTTCTGGTTGGGGCAAGTTAGGCAATAGTTTTGATGCTTTTGGATTAAATGAATGGATAGAAAATACTACTGAGGAGCTAAATAGGGCAAGAGGCTATCAAGAATCCTCTTCAAACTAAAGAAAACATTGAGAATTAAACAAAACTAAAAGATAGAGCACAACAAACTCATGAATTCTACCTTTGTCACTCAATTTGTTTAATTTTAGAAGTAAAGAGAAAGGAAATGGCATACATGAAACATCAATGAACTCACAATTGCATGAAGAAGAACACCATCAAAACATAGACCCACAAAGATCCCAACAAGTGCTACAAAACCTTGGTCTTTCCTTTTCCAAAACTGTTGAAAATGAATGTACAATGAAGTGCCAAGCAATCCCAAGTGTCCAACCCTGAAAATGACTCAGAAAATACATGATATAGACCATCCTAACCCATTCCCATGCCTCTAGGGGTCGAGCTCATCATTCTAGGAGCTGTTTCAACCAATTCTAAACAAGGCACTGAAATCTAGGCAATCAAACAACTTGCCTCTGTATGGAAGGAAACTGATTCATTCATTTAATTTTCACTTTTTAGTGAATGAATCCTCTAGAAAAAGTAAATATGTGCAAAAATTACATCACAGTCATCAAGGTACATCAAGATAGATCAATAATTACATCAAAAAGAAAAACAAGTCAAAACGGACCAAATTTCTGAGCCGAAGGGTGAAAAATAGGCCAAAATCCTCTATGTGCCATGCCTGATTCTCTATGCGTAGCACCACTTTGGAGCTGATTTTGAGGCCCTTCATAAAGTCCAAATTGAGCTCATGATAGCTCATTGGAAAGCCTTGCCTGGCTAATTTCTAACCTAAGTGGAATTTCTGGATGTGGTGTTCATTTACCCCTCCAAATATCCAATCTCCCAAGACTGCTTCCTGTGTGTCAAAATAGGGGCAATGCGGTCATTGTTTGAGTGTTTTTGACCTCTTTGAGGGCCCAAAACTTGCCCAAATTTCTTGGCCATGAAAAAGAAACTATAATTTTTCATTCCAAATCCAAAAATGCAAAGTTTTTGTAATTTGGAGCTCCCTAGAAAAAGCGCGCGCCATGTGGCGCGATGCATAGGGAGAAAAACCTTGTTTTTTAGTGCAAAAATTTTCAAAATGCAAAAATTGCTCCAAATTTCTTGAAATTTGGGCTGGACCTTCTCTATCAAGAGCTATGATGGGCCAAGGATGCCTCGGCCAATATTTGGAGTCAATCATGCTGTTTTTTCCTCTTTTTCCTTTTGGATGCCTTCCTTAGTTTTGCCTTTAAATTCCTTCTTCGCGCCTTGCAAACCTTGTTCTGTGCCATGTAGTGGAAAACCATGTGTTTCAACAATGCTTTGTCCCTATCGGCCTTGTCTAGTAGTTTCTCTAAGTGTATGTTGACTCTCTCGAGCCAAGACTCCCGATCATCATTAATCTCTTGCTCTAATGAAGTGAATTCAATCCTCCTCCTTTGGGCAGCTTGGTGATTCTCCCTGATGTTTTGTAACTCCATAATCACCTGTGATTCTTCAAGCTACTTGTTTCTTTTCTCCAAGTATTTCATAGTCCACTTAGCCCTCCCCAAGTTGAGGGACAAAGCTTTGATCTCTTTCTACTGCTCCTGGATGATCTCTCTAAGATTTGCACTTTGCGGGCACATGTCTGTATTGTCATCCTGAACAAGAATAAAGTCTCGCTCACCTGAAGGCCCCTCATCCTACATTGGCCTCTTGCCTTTGTCCTGTACCTGTGGTGCCGATTTCAAAAGCAAGGCCCCTTCCACCCCAGGTGGAGATAACACTCACTTTGCTACTGCAAATAACTGTCTCGTGCCCTTCTGATAAGTAATCAAAACTAGCATAGTAGCAGTGTGAGTCTCATGGCCTTCATGCTGATAGGTGGATCCACCTGTCTCATGCCCAGCCTCTGAAGGTCCCTGTGAAGCTCTGAAAAACTCACGAGAGATGAAATCATCCCAAGTAATGCCCTGTAATCCAAGTTGATGAACCACCACAATTTTGATGAGAGCAAAATGGTAAATACTGTTAAACTGCTGCTAAGAGGTCTTGTGCTCCACAAGGGTGGTCATCCTCTCTATGTTTCAGCACATGAAGGGATGTTCATCATCCGTACCCGGGTAAAATGCATCAACAGTCTAATGTGATAAGCATACAAGCGGGAGAACCGGCCCTCACAGGTGAAATACTTCATGATTAATTTCATTAGTGGAGCATATTCATCTCTGAGGTAACATAAAGGAAACACTCTCTTGAGCTGCCTCAAGAAACTGGGCTTAATATATGGCTCATAATGCTGCCGGTCAATTTTCTGCCTCTTGTTCTATGGTTCTCCAATGTTAGGTATGTCGGTTGCTATTGAGATGGATTCTGGTGTAAGTGTGAAGGTGACATCAGCTAAAGTGACCTGATCACCATGTAAATGCAATACAAACAGACGAGCCAACTCATGATGAAATTGAATATTAGCAAATTTCTCACAAAACTCATAACATGACTGATACTGGAAACAAGAGACGGCAAGAGGGCAGGCCTGCAATTTAGTAAGTGTGGTTGGTTCTTCTCTGATATGTCAGCCACCTCTATGAGGCCTCCAGGGTGCATGTTCCTCCATGGGTGGGTCACTTTGGGTCTCCACTTCATAATCAGATGAATGAGTGGATGCCATAACTGCTGGTAGATAAATTGGCTTGAACAAACAGGTGCTGATGTATGAAAACTGTGTTGGACTGCCTTTTGGTGATGTGCTTGACCTCTGTCACCAAGGGGAAAACAATGAAACAAGGGACTGTTAGGAGAGGGGAAAACTGGTGGGAAATTTGGGAATATTGGGTACACTTAGTTAGGGAAGTATAGGATGTGATGGGAATTTTGTATAGGGTTAGGAGTTTTTGTATAGGTTGAGGGTTTGGGGATTTTACATTAGGAAATTTGGGAAAGGGGATTTGGGGTAAGGGATTTAATGAACTTAGCAGGATAGGGGAACTTAGGGAATGATGGAATCAAAAGGCAAATGAGATGAGGGAAGGAGCTTGGAGACAAAATAGTGATTTGAAACCCTAGCAGCAAGTTTCCTTAAGGTATTTTAAAAGGTAGGGTTTGCTGTTTTTGTTTTAACCATTACCATCCATCAACCACTGTATCCTAGCACAAACTTGGATGAAACACAAAGATGAAGACTCCACCTGGCAAATCCGTGCTTGTTATTAGCAATTTGGAGCAATTGTTAGCAGTTTCAAGCCTTAAGTTGTGTGCGCCGCACAGCATACCCAATGTGTTGCACCTCCCCAGTGTGCCGCGCCCTTGTAAAATAACACTGTGTATTCACGCCCAATGCACCGCACCTCACCAGTGCACCGTGCCTCCTGCTCAGTGCGCCACGCCAGCCATGTTTCCTCCAAATTCACCCAATTTCTCACTTGCTCATCAAATTTTCTCTATCTTGCATCCCTTTTGCAAATGAGCTTATGACATGGAGGAATAGCTTATAGACCAAGAGCTTTTAATATTTTGGCTCATGAAACCCACTTTTACAATGTTTTCAAAATGACTTGATTTCAAACTCTGTTTTTTGAACTTTTTCACCTTTTGGCTTTGTTGATGAAATAAATGAGTTGAACTTTGCTTGTGTTTTGCAGGTGTTGGAGCTTCTTAGGCTAAGGAAAGAACCAGGGTGTAGATGAAGAAATTTACAATGAGAAAAAAAAATTTACATGATTTTTACACAATAAATGCTAAATATTCTGTGTTTTCCTCAAAACAAAGTTTTGAGGAAAAACACATTTTCGAATAGTTGTCAATGAAATTTATTGATAAGGAAACCTCCTCATGCCTGCTGGCGATTATTCGACACTTCGACACATTTATTTGACGAAACCCTAAAGGAACCCTGACCTAATTGACCATGAAACCCTAAAGACAACATTTTGCAAATTTTAATGAAAAGAAGACTGTATATGCCTTTTTTTAAAGCACAAACATGAACCAGCAGGTAAATGACATGAGGGACATGAGGAAAACCACTCTCGTCAGATGATATATGCACCTAATGGAATGCAGATGTCTGGGGGGGAATCCTAGAAATTAAATGCAACAAAAGAGGTTTTGATCTCTGATGGAGGGTTGAACAGACCAACTCTAACAAACAGCATATGAGTGACTCATCATCAAGTAATGAAGATGTGTATTCAAGCTTTGTACTTCTCCTTATCCTTATGAAGATCACCATGTGATCACCATATATGCATCATCAAAGAATCAACCACAAAACAGATCTGAACTTCAACTATGTAACCCCAAGAATCATATGAGATTTTGTCATGGACAACTCATAACCATAGCATAGCAACATGTATCATTTAGCCATATAAGCATCATCACTAAGGACTACTAACCATAATGCCAACAATGCATTATTAAAAGTATATGATCCCCCTGAACCTGTGCCATCTTGCTTACTGTCAGATTTGATCATGCATATATCAGCAAGAAGTATCATCATCCACAAGTTAAGATCAAATCATTTCTAAACATCTTACAAGTATCAAGACATTTCCACACAACATCAACAGATTGTAACCATTATGAAACAGAGCAAATAATGGATTGAATCATATTATACCCCTTTTCCTGAGCCTGTCCTACTGCTTTTCCTCAAACTAACATATACGCGACTGTACAGTAACTAATTTGCATATATACGCGACTTCCCTTTATGAAATTTGCATATGAGATTTAGGACACTGAATTTTTACACTTTCAGCTCCCTCTGAGTCTGTTATGTCTGTATATTGTGTTGTGCCACATCTTTCTGACTGTACTTGCTTCTTCTTCCATATCTTCAAGTGTGATGATGTTTTCTCCTTTTGGTATGGTGTTGTAATTTGTTCCTGCATTCCTTTGTTGTATGTCCAAGCTTGTTACATCCATAACATCTTACATGTTTCATATTCCTTCTATAGCAGTCAACAGCTCTATGACCAAACATATTGCAAGCAAAGCAATATCCCTTAAAGTACCTGGAACGTGATGATCTTTCTGTATGATGGTCTTGAACCATTCTTCTTCTGCATCTTGCTGCAACATGTCCAAAATTATGTCATACATAACATTCAACATTATTCATCGGAGGAGTAAAATTTTTTCTTTGAAGAATTTCTTTCCTTGCCTGTTGATGGGGTTGTCCTCGCATCTTCTTGTTGATTATTTTAGATTTTTCATTAGAGTTCCTTGCCTTTCCTTGTGAGCTAGATTCATCTTCAACAGATTCATAGAAACCAACGCCAATTTTGGTATCAGGAGACCTGTGACTACTAAGAATATCATCGAAGATCTTAGTACTATCTTTAAATCGCAAGAGCTTATCCTTTTCTTCTAAGTTATCTTTCAGAATATTTACCTCAACCTGATGTTGCTCCTCTTTTTCATGATACTGCTTCTTCATGTTTTCTTCAGCTTTTCTTCCTTCTTCCAACTGATGTCTTAGTTCAAGAACTTCATTTTCTTGCTTTTCAAGAGCTTGGATTAGTTCTTTATTCCACCTTTTTGATTCTTCGAGATCTTCTTTTAGCGAGAGGAGCGTAGCTTCAAGACTTTCATAGTAACTAGATCTATCTCTGAGTTTCTTGATTGTTTTGCTCCTTTCATTGACTTCATTTCTTAATGATGTCACTTCATCCTGCAACTTTTGACATTCATCTTCCTTGTCCTTGAATAACTTCCTTACCTTGTATCCTTCCTCTAGTTGATCTTTTAGTTTGGTAACGTCTTCTTTGAAGGCACATTCCATTTTGTTCAATAGATCTTGTTGACCTCTAATTTTGTCTGTAAGCCTTTTAAATTCTGCCTCTATTTGATATCTTTCTGGATCACCCATAAGAGCAAATTTAGTTTTTTTTCTATCACTTTCATCATCTTCAAATGGATGGATAAATGTATCACCAGAGTATAACAAATTCATACCCACTAGTTCTTTTTCTTGTTCATCTTCATTCTGAAGTGATTCTGAATCTGAAGTGCTTCTTCCACATATTCCCTAATCAATTCTCCCACTATCATAGCTTTTCTGAGATGTCTTCTTCTTCTTAGGTGCTTTCTTCTTAAGCTTATTTCCCATTGATCTACGGATATCCTTCAAGTGATCAAGCTTCTAACAAAGGACCTGCTCTGATACCAATTGTTGGAAATAATACTGAGAGGGGGGGGTGAATCAATATTATCAAATCAATATAACTTTTTCATTTCCATATTAAGATTCATATACGCTACTTCAGTTAAGGCAAACATCGTGTATATGCAACTGTGTGTAATGCAACAAGCATATATCCGGTAAACTTATGATTTAGTTAGTTGATCCTTAATGAGTGCATCAAAACACTATTAACCATATGAACAGTAAACAGGAGCAGTAAAATAGAATAGACCATCACACACAAGAAGTACACATGAACACCATGATATAAGGTGGAAACCCAATGTGGGTGAAAACCACCTGCTACAAGTCGTCTCAATCTTCTTTTTAATAAGAAACTTCCTTTTACAATAGTTCTCTACTGGTGCAGTCTTATACCAGTACACAGGCTTCTACCTGCAGAAGGCTACAACCTTCTCTCATTCTCCAAACTCTCTTGGAAGGGAGCTACAACCCCCTTAGCTCTTGTACCAGCCGATCCATTTACTAGTACGTAGGTGCCAACCTACTGAAATGCTCCAACCTTTACTTGTTTTCCAGCTGCTACTGGAAGGGAGCTACCACCCCCTTAGCTCTTGTACTAGCTGATGTACTAGTACATAGGTGCCGACCTACAGAAGACTACAACCTTCTCTTTCTTCCTCCAGGTACCACGTTTCATAAATTTTTAGACTGGATACTCCTGAAGCACAATATCATAATCTGAAGGCCACGTTTCATCCAATTTTCATACTGGACCCATTAATATCATTGAAGCACACAATCAATCAACACTAGCATCATCAATCTCTGAATCACTGAAACCCTATCAACAAAATGCAGTCACCAGAACACAGACCAGAACACTGAACTCTGCAACAATATTCAGACCCAACTGTGTCATCAAAAATCATGCATCAGAGTGCATACGCTACTTGGAAGTGCCAAACCAGCGGGTATATGCAACTTCACTAAAGTGAACCAGTGTATATGTCATTAATTACTTATTCATAACTTTGTTGCACTTCCTGACTTCAGTCATACCAAGATCATTACATATACAAAGATAATATGTATGTTAGCAACAAGATCTAGTTCATCATATCACATAAAGATAAGTCATTCTGATCCTGATCCATTATAGATCTCATCCATCAATACTGAAGCTAAACATAATCAACCAATCTAAATATGCAGAATATTGACACCAGTAAACAGTCATCAGAACTCATCAACAACCAGAAACACCTATAACTTCAAACATCATAGCTCATATGGTATACGCTACTTAGATATATCTAACCTGCGTATGTACGCGCTTCTATCATAGTCAACCAACATATACATCTATAAATATTCATTCATGAGTTGCAGCGATTTCGACCTTAAGTTATAACCAGATCAGAACATTACATGCGTCAGTATACAGATCTAGAATAAACATGATCAAACCATATAGAGATGATTCATTCCAAGCCATTAGATCTCGATCTATCCTTAGATCTTGTTCTCCATCAACCGTTGAGATTCCTCCTTAGCTCAGATCAAGCAAAGCCTCATCAACCCATAACCTGCATACTAGATCTCATACTTCATCAGATATTCAAAACTTTCTCAAAAAATGCATTTGCCTAATGATCTTCTTCTCCTTTTATAGTCTTAGGCCTTACTCAATACCATGGTCCAAAACCATTGAGAACCAATACTAGGGACCCAATACCTGGGTTCAACACTTCGGACGCAATACCAAGGACCAAAACCATAGGTCGAAATAACACGGACCCAAAAATAAGCTTTCCCACATGTACGTGCTTTTCCGTGCATGAAAGTACATGCATACGCATACGCGACTTTTGATCAGAAATCCCGCGTGTATACGCTCCTTTGTACATAGTGAACCTGCATGTATAACCTGCGTGTATACCCTACTTGGTATATAGAGAACCTGCATATATACGTAACTTGGTACATAGTGAACCTGCGTATAACCTGCATATGTACGTGACTTGGTATATAGTGAACCTGCGTATATACTCTGCTTTCTTCATTCTTTGTAGTCTGATCATCAACTCTTTGCTACTGACCTGCTGCATTGTCATCTGTGTGAGTTGCCATCAAGAACAACACTTGTATCATAATGCCAACACTATCGTGGATGAGGCAGCCTCAACTTGCATTATGTCCATGTCTTGTGGGAAGACGATTGGTTCTCCTCAACTAAGTCAGTCACCTACCACACTAAAAGCCTTTGACGGGAGAACATATAAACCTTTTGGTATTTTGAACTCCCAGCAAGTTGAATTGGGTGGGAAAATTTTGTCCATAGAAGGAAAAGTTATTGACAGACTTCTCGATTACAATCTTCTTAATTAGGATGTGCATGGGTTTATGCCGTGGTTGTTTTCATCTCGACTTACTTTCGTATGATAACCTTTCGTCATAAAGGCTGGAATGTAGCCATAAACGAAATCACCTTTTTCGCCTCTGATACCCATGTTACTGGAATGTCCCTCTCGTAGGGGAAACTCTATAGCCATATCAACATTTCAGAGTTAGATTATTGAAGGATTCTTCACTCATGGGGACCTTTTCACTCCCTCCTCCTCTCCTTCCCAACATCTCATATTCGGTAGCTTATATCAACATCATATCGTATTCTACTATCCTGGTCGATCCATGGATTATACCAGATGAAACTAAAATCCAAAGTTTTGAGGAGTGAATGTCACTAAGCCCCATTGAGCCAGATTACGAAGTCATTTATACATCTTTTGCATTTTCTTCCTTTGATTTGGTTAATTGGGTAGACTCTTCATTGGACTACGGTATGTCTTCTGATCCTTTGTCATGTGTATTCCATACTGATGAAAGCATCATGGAGATCATGATGTCAGATTAATTTCCATGAGACGAACATCACCATCATTCCTTCTTACCTGATTCCATTGAGTATAGTCTCATTGACATATACTCACCCAATTTTGTCGATCTTTTTACAAATTTTGTGTCTATTCATGAGGTTGATTTAGAAAATAACCTTTTGAATATTGAAGAGACTATACCTTTTTATATTTCCATTAAGCCCAGTGTCATCAAAAATCTACACATTGGAGCATCTTTTTCTCCATTCGAGATTGAGACTTATAGAGCCATTTTTTATGAGTTTTGCGATGTCCTTGCCTGGACCTACGAGGAGATGCTAGGTATCAACCCAAATATAGTTGTACATGAAATTAAGATGTATCCTAATGCCAAACTAGTCCAGTAATGCTTCTATCCAGTCCATCCCAAGAAGGCTGTTGGCATTAAGGCTGAAATTGAAAAACTTCTTCGAGTTGGTTTCATATACATCGTTCCTTTAACTGATTGGGTGTCAAATGTAGTTCCTATCATGAAGAAACATGACACCATTTGAGTGTATGTCGATTATCAGGATGTCAATCATGCATTTCTGAAGGACAATTATCCCACCCCATTTATTGACTAGATTGTTGATGACCACGCTAGCTGTGAAATTTATTCTTTATGGATGGATTTTCGGGCTATAATAAAATCAACATTCTCATAGAAAACCAACCCAAAACTACTTTTAGCTCTCCTTGTGGCACTTTCGCCTATAGGAAACTCTTGTTCGATTTAAATAATGATGGGGCCACATTTCAATGTGCCATGTATTACGCTTTTCATGATATCAAATACATCATTCAACTATATTTAGATGACCTTACTGATCACTCCATACATCGATTTGATCACCTAATACATCTTTGGGCTATTTGTCTTCGTTGTAGACATTATAATATTTGACTTAACCCACACAAATGTGTATTTTATTTCAGTTTTGGTTGACTTCTAGTTTTTTTCATATCAAAACAGAATTCGTATCGATCCATTCAAAGTACAGGAGATTGTTGATTTTCCTGCACCTTCTTCACTTGTTCAGGTTCAATGACTTCAAGGGAAATCTAACTTCTTACAAAGATTCATCCCTAATTACACTAAGTTGACCAAAGGATCCACTCACTTGTTGAAAAAATGGATTCCCTTCCATTGGGATGATGCAACTCAGAAAGTGTTTGATGCCTTGAAAGATGTATTGGTTTAGGCATCTCTTCTATATCCCCCTGATTATCAGTGCGACTACTTCTTGTATCTTGTTGCTTCCATTTCTACTATAACAATGGTATTGGTACAAGAAGATGATTTAGGGACTGAATATCCCATTTATTATCTGATTCAAAATATTAACGATACCGAGATCTGATATTCCCATGTAGAAAAGTTGGCTTTGGTGGCCATTCAAGCCATCTAAAGATTTCTCCATTACACCTTGCTTCAGAAAATTATGGTCGTTTCAGATTGCAACCCTATGACATACATTTTATCAAGTCAATTGTTGGGGGGAAAGTACTCGAAATGGATTGTCATTCTACAAGAATTTGACCTGGAGTTCATCAAATTGAAGTCAAATAAATCCCTTGTTTTTGTAGAACTGATGTGTGATCTCCCTTCCCCTGATTCAAAATCTACATATGAAGATTCCATTCCTTAAGAGTCATTTTTTCTAATCTCATCATCTGACCCGTGGTATGGATATTTCCTGGTTTATCTCCAAACCCATACTTTCTGGTCTAATACATCTCACTCGAAGCAACGTCGTATTCATTACCAAGCCTAAAATTCATCATTATTGCCAACACTTTTCATCGTCGTGGTATTGATACGATTTTATGAAGGTTCCTCAGTTGAAGAGGCTGAGAAATTCCTAAATGAATGTCACTCGGGGGCATGTGGTTGACATTTATCTTGTTATGCTACTGCCCATAAAATTTTACGTGTCATTTACTTCTAGACTACCATTTTCTGAGACTGCATCCTCGTTGTCCAGAACTGTCATGTGTGCCATATATATGATTATAAGGCCCATGCTCTACCTTCTCCATTGCATCCCGTTAGCATTGTTGGTCCCTTTGCGAAATGGGGTATCTAATTCATGACATGTAACCCTCACTCGGCTGGGGGACATGGTTATATTATTGTTGCAGTTGATTACTTTAGTAAATGGGTCAAGGCGGTGCCTACATTTAACAATAATGGAGAAATAGCTATATACTTATTTTTCAACCATGTCATCACATGGTTTGGTGTTCCACAAGAAATATTTATGGATCATGGAAAACATTTCCAAAATCGTATGATGACCAAACTAATTGCTAAGCTCGGATTTTCCCATGAAAGTTTCACTCCCTACTATTTGCAAGCTAATGGATAGGTTGATGCCATCAACAAAGTTCTTAAGTCGATGCTTCAATGCATGGTAGGGGCCCACAAATCAGATTGGAATTTGCTTCTTTATGCTGCTTTATGGGAATACCGAACCTCAGTCACGACGACTACTAGATTTACACCCTTTCAATTGATGTATGGTCTAGAAGTTATCCTCCCAATTTAATGTGAAATTCCATCATTGAAACTACCTATTGAACTTTTTCCTACCACTTTCATAGAGGATGAGTGTCTTTTACATCTGACTTATTTAGATGAAACTCAACACAATGATGATATAGCTAATGAATCTTATAAAAAATGCATCAAGGCGCGGTATGACAAAAGTGTCAAGCCTCCTGTCTTCTCGGAAGGATACCTTATTATGTTATATGTTGAGGAGTCTGATAAATTAGGTTTAGGGAAGTTTCAATCCATATGGTTAGGTCCATAAATTTTCAAACGAGTCCCTGCAAAAGGGGCCTACGAGTTAGCATATTTTGATGGAATTCCCTTGGCGTAGACTAGAAATGGGTTGTACCTCAAAAAATACTATGCTTGATCTCAAGTATAGTTTTCAATATGTACATATTATCTATAGGTATGATGAGTGTGTTTTCTATCTGTTTTTTTTAGAGTTTCGCACAGTTTTTGTTGATTCCCTTTTACATTTGGTTTGCATATTTCGGTATCTCTTCAAACTTTTATCGGTTATGTTGATGGTGCAAGTCATAGTAATCAGAACTTATCTTCCACAACATGGTCTATATTTGCTCCAAATGGTGAGTTAGTAAGTCTGCAAGGTATTTGTATTGGTCACTCCACCAACAACATCATTGAGTATAGCACAGTGGTCAAGATATTGTCTGATGTTATTGCACATGGTATCCATCGTTTAGTCGTCAAATTTGACTCATAGCTCATAATACTATAACTTGCTAGTGTCTATTCATTTAGGGGTTCTACCAAAATCTCATCAATATCATGTGTCAATCTTTCCATGTGGCACTCTACCTCTGATAGGACCTCTACTACGTCTAGATCCCGTAGCATATCTCGTCCTACCGTAGCAACCCATGTTGGTTCTATTGCCTCCTCCTGTTTTCATTTCTCTACAAGATGGAGATATGAAGCACCAATAGGTCGAAATGATCCTACATCTACATGAAACACCAATAGGTTAGTCTCAGAAACATAAAAAAACACAAAAATATTTTGTAAAACTTTCATAAAATTAAAAGGTCTAAATTTCTTACCTAAAGCACCCCATTCCTCACCCTCAAGAAGCACGAGCTTAGGTTCTTCATGGAAATCCATGTCTGTGTAAGGATAGTCGATGATATAGTAAACTGTCTATGAAGTCATACAAAGAAGGTTGGTGAGAAGTTGATCGCTGACAAGCTTGCATGTCAGGACACGTGGTCTATACATCTCCTCATCTATGGCACCCTTGGATCGATAGGATCGAGTGTAATCTGCTAAGGCTAAAGTAATGGAACTCACTCTAATGCAAAGGAAACTAAGATCACACCATATCCAAAGTTCTTTAGTTTTCCCTCTTTTTCTTTAGATAGTTGTTCTTTCATATTGAATAGAACTCCCTCACTTCAATTGAAGAGTGTTGGCTCCAGATGCTCCAATCCAAATTTCATGTATGATCTTCTTTCCACATGCAATGTGGAGCTAATTGTCAATCATGTGATAATGAATAGGATCGTTCTCAAAGGTAACTGGGTCACATATTTTGTACTAATCTTTCCATCCTTTGTTTTCTAGGTTCAAGGTATGTAATAGGTGGCGATATAATATTTCATTATCTCCCCACCACTTCTCCCACCTAGGAGAGATATGAAGGCACCTCTCATAGATAGACCCATCAAAAAGTATATATACTCTACCTTTATCTTGAGCAGATGTTCCCCAAACCTGAATCCTTGTGCCTAAACATCCCATGAACGAATAAGGTATTTTAACAGCTCCATTTGTTGCCTCCTACCAGGAAGCCAAACGAACTTTAGTAATCCATAGTTCCTTAATGCCTGGATGGTAGAAGGATCATTTTCTACATTCAAATCTTGTTCTCCATGTTTTCTTTCTCTCCAAACAAAAGCCATTTTATGTTGATGAACCCATGAAACATAAATAAGATATGCATTAGGATCATTTTCATGCAAAGAAATTGACAAATTTGGAGGAAAAAACACTAAACAAACTTTATATTTGCGCCCAACACACCCCAGAAGAGAAAACCAGAGAGTTGCACCCCTTCCTTCAGTGTATGAATGCTTAGGTGTAGCACACTTTTAGACCATCTGGACCTGCGTTGGTCCTAAGGAAAAATTTTGGAACCTCAGGGCTCTAAAAAACTAACAGATTTTGCATGAAATCATAAAATGGAACCATAGAAAGAAAGAAAATGGTTTTAGCTCCTACATGGAAGAAACGATACTCAAAATTGTACACTAGATTGGCCGCAACACCTGTAGAAGATAGAGGGAAAAAGTACTCAGAACTCTCATTGTTGAAGGTAAATGTGAAATTGTAAAAAAGAAAAGTCATTTTTGAGTATATATGGTCATATTTTCATTACTTTATTCATATTTAATGTTTTTACCTAGTGATGATTCATGTTTATTATGAAACAAGCATGTTTAATTCTTTTTGTGTTGTTCTGAGCAGGTCGACAGCTTTTAACATATTTTGTTATGCTTTAAACATGTTATTTTGATCGAAGAGTACACTTTTATCTCTTTTTTGGGCTCTTTTAACCTACGAAAAAGGAACCCCATGGAGTCCTATTTCAACCCCTTTCAGACTCCCAAAACATGAAAATTTTTTCGAGAACTTGTCTTTTTGAACTCATAAAATTAAATGAAAAGACATCTGCTCAGTATAATTTTAACACTTTTCCGAACTAAGATAAATTAACTACAAAAAAGGAATACCTTAGTTGAACATGGCTAAAATGTTCTCTTGGGTATTTTTTTCTGCCTTTTCAGACCTAAGGGACTACCTACGAAAGGGGAATCTGGATTTTTCTCTTTTGCTTCTTTTTCGAACTCTCTAAACATGAAAAATAAGTTGAGTTTCACCCTCGTTAGACTCGTTAAAAAATCAAACAGAGATGGACTCGTTGATCATGACAGGTCTGAACCACTCCTTCTCTGGGTTCTTTAAATATACTCAGAGGGAATCATCTGAAGGATGTACTTACAAATCAAGCATATGTTATCCTCCTCAAGCTTGTTAAAAAATAAAGAGGTATTGACTGGTATGGTTGGGGAAATTGGGAAAACATGGTACTCCATTTGTTAATGGCAACAATTCGTTTTTGAACACAACACTCTTCCACTTCATCTCCATGTTTTTTGAGTTAGGTAATATTCTTGTCTTTATGTTCATCATACCTTCACAAGACCTCCATTTCGGTTTTGGGTCAATGATACCAACTCCATTTCAGTGTCGCCGTTGTGTTAAAGAGAAGTTATTCAGCTTTTGTCTATTTCAAGACTCTTAAGCCTTCATTCCATGTTTTCCTTTCCTGATCTAGTTCCATATCAACATCATTCTGTCTCAATCATTATAACTATTTCGTGTCATTGATAGGGGATACATCAAGGCCCTTCTACGACTGGTCGCTTCCTATCAACACCAGCACATTATCGAGGAAGTTAACTTAGAAACACCCATTGGTAACGTGTTCCTTGCATACATCAATGGAAATTTTACTCGCTCTCGGTGGCAGCTTTACATCATTAGCCTTCAACCGAAAGATTCTGTGTGGTGTTTGACATCAACTCATTTATTCACACCATACAGATTGTACTTGAGTACCTTGAGATCCATTAACATCATTGGTGCTTTCTCTCGCATCTGTTAACGACTTACATCATTGAATGATAATCATATGGTGTCTACCATGTTCAACTTCATCTCATTGGTTCACATAGTTAGACTCGTACATCGGTTGGTTGTGTGAACAAGGTGGAAGCCCCTGAATCTAGTTTCAGCCATTCGGACTTTGATTTCAAGATTATACAATATCACTATGTATGATGGCTATGATCATACTAATGATCATCTAGTCATGGGTGCCCCATAATTCATCAGTGGACATGTGTTTTGATCATTATACATCTAACATTAGCTTATGTGTTGAGTATGGGTATGCCTCCCTCAATAAAATAATGTCATTATGTAAATGTATTGTAATAGGAGACGATCTTGCCAGTTGTTCTTGATCTTGACTTGTCACAAGGTTAATAACTTCAGTCATCGATCATCGTCTCTGACTTTTTGCTTTAGGGGGCACTCTTTTATAGGCTATTTTGTCTCATTTGATCAATTAGCCTCCAAACTAGATCTTTCACATCCTATTCCTCCTTTACATCATCATTGCGCAAAGCCCTATGCATGACCCTCTCATTTTCCAGAGTTTCTACCCTGAACTACATCATTTGAGCTAATTTTGGGACCAACACACCCTAGCCTCTTGCTGGACAACGTTCACCTATAGGTTGATACATTTTGGCTTGTGTTGATAACCTACAAGTTGCTCCCCTTTTCACTTGCTTTGGTTCTAAAAACGCGGGAAAAAGAGAGAGAATCCCAAAGCCTCCATTTCTAGAAGCTTTCAAGATCTATTGTAACCATTTACCTCAGTTAAAACTGTTAGACCAAGGGGTAACTCCTCAAATCAAAACTTATCTTATTCATTTAGGTTGTTCATTATTATATACAATAGGGAGTGATTGTTCGGTTCATCTTCCAATGACTCCCTATCTTCTTTATTATTTATTTACATTAATTACATCTGTACACCCAATTTCTCTGATTAGGTGTCAACATTCCCCCCCTTAATCTGAAGGGATGTTGGTGAGTCTAAGCATCATTCTGAATCTTTCAAGCTTTTCTCTTCCAAGTGCTTTGGTGAAGATGTCTACAATTTGCTCATTAGTGGAACAATGGCGGAGATGGATTGTTTTGGCCTCAACATGATGTCAAATTAGATGATATTTAGTATTGATGTGCTTTGTTTGATCATGGAGCTTTGGGTTATTAGCCAACTTTATTGCAGAGGTATTGTCAATCATGAGTGGAGTTGATTGTACTTGTTTTACCTGCAAATATTCAAAAAAATTCTTGAGCCACACAATTTCTTTTGTTGCCTCAACTATTGCCACATATTCTACCTCTGTTGTGGAATCTGCTGGAACTAATTTTTTACATGATCTCCAGGAGATAGCTCCTAATCCAAGACTCATAGCATAACCTGAAGTAGATACCCGAGTTTCTTTCTCTCCATCAAAGTCTGAATCAGAGTATTCAATCAAGCTGAAATTGCCCACCTGTTTATACTTGATTCCAAAGTCTTGAGTTCCCTTCAAGTACTTTAGAACTCTTTTTGCAGCAGACCAATATCCCTCACAAGGCTTTTGCATAAATCTGGAGAGGATTCCAACAACAAACGAAATGTCTGGTCTAGTAGTAGTTAGGTAGTTGAGACTTCCTACAAGTTGTCTATACTTTGTTGCATCCAAATTATTTTCCTTCATTGGATGTGAGATTTAATTTTTGTTCCATTGGAGTAGTCAGAGGATTGCATTCAGTCATGCCAAACATGTTCAACAGATCTCCAATGTACTTCTTTTGAGAAAGGAATATGGACTTCGGATGTTGAGTTACTTCAATACTAAGACAGTAACGAACATAGCCCAAATCAGTCATTTCAAAACCTTTTTTTAATTCCTTCTTTATGGATGATGTAGCTTTCATTCTTCCCTGTCATCAAAAGATCATCTACATATACCACAAGATATACAACTGTTTTGCCAACTTTCTTGACAAACAAAGTTGCATCATCAAGATCATAATGTTTCAAATTGAGTTTGAGAAGATGTTCAGTCAATTTTTCATACCAGGCTCGTGGTGCTTGTTTGAGGCCATACAAGGATTTCACAAGTTTGCATACTTTATGTTCATGTCCTTTCATAGAAAATCCTTAAGGCTGGGACATAAAAACATTTTCTTTTAGATCTCCATTCAAGAAAGCAGTTTTCATCCATTTGATAGACTTTCCAACCGTTCTGAGCTGCTAGGGCAAAGAGTGTCCGGATGGTAGCCCATTTTACTATGGGGGTAAAAGTATCCTCATAATCGACCCCTTCCTTCTGTACAAAACCTTTTTCCACAAGCTTAGCTTTGTGCTTGTCAAGTGAGCCATCAGCTTTATACTTGTTCTTGTAGACCCACTTGCAGCCAATTAGTTTGGTTCCCAATGGAGGATCAACCAGCTTCCAAGTGCCATTCTTTATTAGGGCATCATACTCCTTTTTCATTGCTTCTCTCCATTCATCATGAGAAGCAGCTTATTTGAAGGAAGTTGGTTCAAAATCTGTAGACAAATTGAATTCACAATCATAAGAAACATCCATATCAACAAGTGAATCAGAGTCATCTACATTACCTCCATTTTTCCGATTTGAATTTCTAGTTCCTGTCTTTCCAACCTCATCAGGAT